>JAFEMH010005195.1:95000-173560 GCA_022495995.1 Adenophora triphylla var. japonica | reverse complement strand
AAAATTGGAAATTGGCTCCTATGGCCGCGTGGGACACAATCTTGCTCGCGCGTTGGCCACGACTCAAGCTTGAGCACGAGACGTTCTCGAAATCCACACGACTCCATTTTTTAAAGTGGGTTCGACTCCGTATCACGACTTATTTTGGCCCGGCACGCCTCATCCCTTTAGCACGACTCGTGCTCGTAGCTAATTTTAGTCCAGACGCGGTTCCAAGGCTTAATGGTTTTATAGTTTGACAAGGTTTCTACCCTAATTGGCTAGAGGATTTGGCAGGGATATAAATACAAACTTTGGGGGCAGCCATAAAATCTCTCTCACCTCCATACATCATTGTTCTAGATTTATGAAATCCTAGGCCTTGATCAAATTCCATAGTTTTGGCCGTTGATTATTGAAATCAAGCTTCAATAATCGAGAAGGATCATCTAGCTATCCAACAAGAAAAGTTCTTGGTTCGTTCGCTTGCGGATCACCATTAGAGGGAGGTTGCTTTATCTCCTAAAGCTTGAAGATTTAATATTGCCGAGTTCATCACCAAGGTTTTGAACAAGGAAGAAGAAGATCCGATTCGACATCAAAATTCCAAGCATTTGGAATTTTGAGATCTACTTTGAAAAACTTCATCGCATTCGAGGTATGTAATTCTATTTGATGGTTTTTCTAACCTACTTCATGCTAGGGACGGATCTAAGGGCTAGGGTTTTGATGTTCTTTGTTAAATTTCTTCTCCACTGCGTCTGTAACCCCAAAACTCAACGGTGATATCGTAGCCCCGTCTTGCCATGATTAGGGATTGAAATTGCATGCTAGATTTAATTTGATTATTTGCTACCATGCTATATGAAATCGAATCTCGATTTATGTGTTTGCTTGTGAAAAACAAGTATATATAGATATGCCATGTTTATGATTAATGATAAATTAATATGATTAGTTTATCACATAGGTTGTTACATTTATTTAATATGATTATTTAGATTTGTAATTTCTCAAAATTGAAATCAAAAGTGTTTGCATGAAATTTTGTTAAGCCCTATGTCTATGATTATGTTCACATGAAATCTATGTTACAACTATACGATGTTGTTTACAATAAGAAAATATATTTCTAACTATTTAAGTCTTATCGCATTCCTCGACAACACTGCGGAAATTTTAGGGTATTTTGATGTACAAATAAATAAGTGCATCATTATATCTTAATTTGTGATCAAGATGAGATTATGGTTGATGTAGTTTTGGCCATAGTCGTGCATTGTTTCGTGTCTCATACGTTTGAAAAAGGTTTTGACTTAATTGGAAGTTTCTAAATGAGATTTGACCCAAGGCATAGATGAGATTTAAAACATGTTTTTTGACATAATGATAGTCTAAGGAAATCTCATAAAAGATCTAAGAGTCATATAATAGAGATATGACTGATGTTTCTACCTAAATAGCCTGTTTTCTGGTATTAGCTTAGTTAAATCGGAATTAAGTGAAATATGGATCTTAGCCTACTATGATTAGGTGCAGGATACATGTCAGATTTTGAACGTGTATAATTTAGTGTTAGTATTTATGAAATACAATATTTTCTCTTAGATGATAAATGTGTCGATATTGGATATATGTTTTATATTGTTTGCATATTTTATTGTAGAATGGCTACTCACAATAATCAACCCCTGTTACTACGATCGCCCCCGAGAAGGACACGCTTGAGGAGAATGGGGTACAAACTATTCTCGATTGGATCGTAGTTTAGAATTGTTCTAAAGTGTGGAAGAAATCAGTACGTTCTCAATGTAACCCACTCCACCTCAACTCCGCCGCAAATGCTTTCTAGGGTATGATAGGGATGCACATAAGAAACATAATGATGATTCTACAAATGTTACATGCCTTATGCTTTCCACTATGTCTAAGCCTCTTCGAAGGACTCGCTAAATAGAAGCAAGATTTGATCTTGCGAGCGCTTAAAGGAAATGTTCCAAGTGCAAGCAAGAAATGAGCGGTTTAATCGTGGTTAAGGGCCCTAACCGCATTCAAGATGCAAGAGGGGCAATCGGTGGGAGCTCATGTCCTAAATATCACATCGAGCGTCTCGTAAAGGCTTGTAAATCCGGCGAGTTTGGAACTCGCCACGGATTTGATATTGGAATTCATTGCCTTAAATTTATGGTCATTTTATAATGCACTATCACATGATCGGCATGGATAAGAATCTCTCGGAATTGCATGCGATGCTTAAGACCGCGTAGAAGAATATCAAGAAGCCCCGAACCGATACCGTGTTAACGGTTAACAAAGGCAAAGTGGTTCAAGAAAGACAAGAATGTAAAGCAAGTGTCATAGTACCTTAAGCAAAGGTTGCCGTTGCCGAGAGGCTCCCAAGGCATCTCAAAAGGATACGGTTTGCTACCATTGCCAAGAGGTTGGTCATTGAAAGCGCAACCGCGCAAGGTTTACAAGGAAGGCCTAAAGGCGGCTAAGGGCAATGCTGATTGCTTCTTATTCGTGTATCTATATGATAGATATTTTCCTTTCTATTTCTAGCTCATGGGTGTTAGATACCGGATGTGGATCTCACATTTGTTTAAATGTGCAGTGGACTAAGGAATAGAAAGTCAAGCTCAAACAAGGTGAAGTCAATCTACGCAAAGTGGGAACGGAGCAAGAGCCGATGCATTAGCCATAGGGACATAGTGATGTAACTTTATCTAGCGGCTTAGTACTTGTTTTTGAAACAATTGTTACTTTTATGTTCAATTTGAGTAGGAATATTATTTCTCAAGTTTCTTGTTTGGATAATGAAGGGTATAATTTTCAGTTACTAATAAGAAGTTTTATATTTATTTAAATGATATGCTTTATGGTATTGCAAATTCATTTAATGGCCTTTATGTTCTTGATGTCGATGAGAAACAAAATAGTGTTGAAAATGTTTATCATGTAAATAAGAAGTCTAAACCAAAATGACGTGAACAACTCGTTCATGTGGCATTGCTACTTGGTCATATAAACGAGAAACGTATTTCTAAAACTCCACAAAGATGGAATGTTAGACTCACATGATTATGAATCATACGAGATACGCTAATCTTGTTTATCGGGTAAAATGACCAAACCACCTGTAAGTACCCAAATCCGGATCGTCCAAATCCGTCGAGAAAGTTAACCGAAATCCGTTAAGCGGCCCGCTCCGGGTTAACGGAACTTCGTTAAACTCCTCGTTCTTTGTGCCAGCGAGGCGTCCGGGAGCTTGCCGTGCATCCGCGTCGAACCGTACTTAACACGTGTCATCTCACGTAAAAGTATGGCTTTCCACACGCATTTTCCGGCACTTTAGGGGCGTTTCGGACATTTTCCGGTTTGTTATTTTAAAAAACGGACAAAAGCGGGACAGGGACAAAATCCCACATGGTGGTGACTCGGAGGGACACTTGGCACGCATGCCACCTCCCTCTAGTCACCCTTCAATCAAATTCAAATGGAAAAGACTAAAATACCCCTGGTATACGGTCAAAGTCCAGTAGGACTCCTGTGCACTTTTCTGAAATTGCCGGCCAAGTCCCAGTTTCCAAAATACCCAAAAACCCCCTGGATTCAGTCCAAGTCCGTCCGGACTCCTACTGCAATTTTCACCCTATAAATAGAAGTTGCTGTCAAAGGCAAAAGGAGGGATTTTAACACCAAAAATTCACCACCCCCTCGGCCCAAGGCTGGTTTTCACCCCTTGAGCCTCCGTTTCGTCTCGATTCGCGTGAAACCTTCGTATTTCGATCAAATACGCACCTTACTACTTCGAAACAACCTTTGAATCACTTTCCGTGTCCCGTACACACCTCCAGGAGCCAAAGGAGTCAACCCTAGCCATAGGTATAACTCCCTCTCTCTAAATCTCTCGTTCGTCTCGGTTTTACGCCCCAGTCGCTACAACCGTTTCGAACGTCGTTATCAAAATGTAGACGCCTCCGTCTAACGGGGTCCGATACGTTTTAGCCCCTCGATCCTCTTCTCTTTCCGTAAGAGAAGTAAGCACGGGTTAAAACGGCGTTCCGACCCGTTCCGTTTACTTTTATTGTCATTTACCAATTCCGGATCGATCGATCCGTCGATCGTCATTTTAATTTACATCATTTACAAATCCGAGTCGTTTGGCCTCCTTGATCGCCATTTACAAATCCGAGCCGTTTGCCCTCGTTGATCGTCATTTACAAATCCGGATCGTTTGATTCCGTTGATACCGCACTTTAAATCTTTGTCATTTTACAAAGTCCGACCCGTTTGGATCGTGATAGTATTTACTTTTCAAAGTCAGTCGCAACCCGATTCGTTGATCGCATATCATTTAATACGCATTTTCCCGTAAAAATCGTTAACAATGTAATGCCGGTTCAAAACCGGAGTTCGTCCGTCGAACTCTCTTTCAAAATGCGTGAAATGACGTTCGGCCTCCGAATGCTCATCTTCAAACTAAAAGCCGCCATTTGACACTTAAAATCATTTAATACGCATTTTTCCCGTAAAAATCGTTAACAATGACATTCCCGATTCAAAAAACCGGAGTTCGACCTTCGAACTCCTTTTCAAACTCAAAATCGACGTTTGCCACGCAGCTCATTTCAAACTCAAAATCGACGTTTGCCACGCAAACGCTCATTTCAAACACAAAACCGATGTTTGTCATTCAAACGCTCGTCTTTTCAAACAAAGTCACCTAATCAACGTTTGTCATTCAAACCAAGATTAAGCTTGTCATTCAAGCCCCCATTTCAAAAGATACACACACACACACACACGATTTCGAGAAAGGTAGAAAGACTCGTCATGCGAGGCGTTTCGGGCGATCTCGTAATACTCTACCCGAAACGTAACTTGACCTCCGAACCTAACAATCTCTGGTACAAAAAGCTTTTTACTCGTTTTTGCTGCCAATAAAAATGATCCCCGTTTTCAAAGCCTTTTCCTAAGTTTTTGCTACCAATAAAAACGACACCTTTTCACAATAGCCGTTTCTCAACGTTTGGGCTCAAAATACAAAAACCGCGTGGCGACTCCTCATTTTTTCCTTCCCATGAAGCGAGGTCTCAGACACCAACCCCTCCGCGAAAGACAACCGCCTTCGCTCGCGCGAATCCGGGTAATTTCAGTTGGCGACTCCGCTGGGGAAAAGATACTTTTTTCAAAACTACCATTGTTTTCTAAAAAGCCTTCCGTGGGTCAAACTTTCGTTTACCCTTCCTCGTTTCCGTGTGTGTGTGTTCCTTTAAACCTCGAACGGTTTTTGTTTCAAAGGCATTACATTGTCAATTTTTCAAAATCTTACCATGTTTGTGCATCCCCATTCATGTTTGATTTTCATGTTGTCTTTTGAGCGTGCATCATAAATTCTTTAAGACACATTACGAAAAAATCTCTGTTTTACTCGGAAAAAGAATTTTAGTGACCGCACACTACGCGCGCTTCTTTGCCTCGGAACACCGCACTTCACGTGCACTTCGCCTCGGTACCTTTGCACACTACAACCCCTAACCGGGATGGCCTTATCGGTTGCACTCCGATTGGTGCGCGAGACACCTTTCGGGCGCACGGGGTCGTCCCGAAACATCCCATCCTAGCCCGTGTAAGCCATGCACTCTTTGTGTCACACTTTGTCCAAGACCCGGTTGGTTTTTGGCTTAGCTCGTGTCATAAAGCCTAAGTGTATGTTTTCACGCCGGGCCCGCTCCGAGTCAAGCTCGAGAGTTTGAGACCAAGGTCGTTCCCGACCCGAAGTCTTGAGCTTTTCGGCCTTGACTTTGACGCGGAGCTCTGCGAAAAATATACCCGAAGGTTCAATGTGGCCGTGTCACCAAACCTCGCCGTATGTATCGTACCGGCCACAACTTGGCCAACGCTAAAAAGCTAAGGTCTCTCGCACAAGCGAGTCGGGAGAGGTCATGCCCAAATTTTGGCACGATCCCGCCTTAACTTAAGGACGTTGACTTCGGCGTGGCCGTCGTCACACACGTTGAAAGTTTGCGTGATCGGCTAGCCTTAAGTTCACTTTTTCCTTTGTCGGTGGAACTCGCTTGCCTTATCGGACCTCGCTCGGGATAGTCCGTCTGAGAAAGATGATCTACAATGGAAACGAGGGGCTTATAAGCGTAGTGACGAGATCCGGCGATTAGAGCTCTAGGATTAGTTGCGAAAAAGAAGACCCGCTCTTTTCCAACCGATTAGGACTACGAGAAAACGCGCTTTAAGTAAACATTAATCGGTAAGCGCACATTGCACAAGCCCGAAAACCTTGAGCCAAATCCCCTTTTCGAAGCCTAAACCCTTCCTTTCGTTCCCTGCGGCGAGCGAGAAAGTGGTTGATTTCCGGGTCGGCGCCTTGCCGGGATCACGGTAACGGCGGCGTCGAGACGGTTCTTCGGTTCCCTCGGTTCCCTCGGCCCGGAATTTCCGACATGTCTAGCTCATAGAAATCGTGACGGGGAAGGACCCCGCCACCGTGCGAGATATGACATTGGAAGAAGCCATCCGGGCTTGTGAGGTTCACAAGAGGCGAGAAGAAGATCGGCGAGAATTTCGTGGTACGGCTTACGAATGAGCGTGGTATAGCGGCTATCCCCGGTCGAGACGGTACTTTTGTCACAGTCGAGGATGACGATTCCCGAAACCGGTTCACCAAACCTTCAATCGGGTTCCTCCCCCGCCAACTTACGGGATGCCTTCCAACCAAGGAAACGGCCGACCTAGGCTCCATGTTGCCACCTCTCGGGGCAACCTGTCATTTTGGTCGGCCCGGTGCTACTCCTATCACTCAATACCACCGGCGCACTGGACCATCTCGAGGATGCCAATATTCCTCAATACCCTCCGGGTTCGTCCCGTTGCCTATACACGAATCCCTAAACACCGGGGACAAACCCGATACGATTCGAAGAAGGCCCCGTATATTCTCATATACCAAGCCTTCCACCTCCAATCACTACCGCTCACGTGGTAGCACCGGCGCCGAGCCTCACGGTCCACCACTTTGGACCCGACCTTAGCTGGATGGTCGAGCAAATGAAAGACACGAAAGCCACCATGAGCGGCTCAAAGCGGGAAACGCTCAAATCCACGAGATCAGGAATGGTCACGCCTCTCCCTGCCAAGTTCGAGAATGCCGGAGATGGACCGATTCGACGGAACCGAATGTCCTCAAACGCACGTCGACACCTACGTTCTCGGCATGAGAGCAAAAGGAGCAACCCTCCGGCAAATGGCCGACCACTTCCGGCATACGCTTAAAAGTTCGGCGTTACGATGGTTTACGAGGGTCAAGCTGCGGATCGCCACACACAGGAACAGATTAGTAACATCTTCTGGGCAGTACAGATCCAACTTAGAGTGGGAAACAAGTCGCGAGGACTTAATCACCGCGAGCGAAGCGGATGAAAGTGTTGGGGAATTCTACAAGAGATGGGTGGAAACTCTCAGAGATCATGGAGCCACTCTCCAAAGACGAGCAGATGCGGATCTTCAAGTCTGCTTAAGACCGTCCATCGAACTCTCATCGATCACAATTTCTTCCCGGATCTCCGGGCCATGGTCAATGCCGGCTCACGGTTCGAGAAGGATCTCAAGGAAAAGTTGGCTCTTGCACGGCCATACGAGATGCCGCTCGGCGGTTGCATTCAATCCCGCACCGGCCCGGCAAAGGGAAAGATACGTCTGTCGACTACGTCCATCGGGGACAACGGTCGGGTAACGAAACCCGAGTCCCAAGCAACAATTCTACTCGAAGCGACTGCCGTACACTTCGACAAGTTGGACATGCCCGAGCAAGATCTTTGGAAGGGTTAATCAAGGAGGGTCTCCTTAAGCCCGTTGCCAATTACAAACCCAAAATTCCCGTAGCCAATGCGGACAAGAGCAAATCTTTGCGCCTTCCATCGGTATCACGGCCATACCAGCGACAAGCTGTTTGGGGTTACGATACGAAATCCGAACTTGATAGAAGAAGGCAAGTTAGAGCGCCCCGTGGGCCCAATCTGATCGGGAACCCTTTCCGAACAATAACGGCGTGAATTCCATTGAGTGGGTGCCCAAGAAGAGTGCCACGAGAACCGGTTTCTCCGCCTCTTTCGGTCGGATCCTCCTCTAATGTCCACATCGGCTACGATGTTTGCGGCCACTCACTTTGCACAGTACGAGTCGAGCTGACCGGAGCAATCCTCAGAAAACAAAAGAAGAAATCCTCTCAACGGCAGGCGAGAGAAAGATACGAAGGCAGGGACACCGGTGTAGGTACACTCGGAGAACCTTCAGGGAGGTTCGACTACTACGTCTTGTACTCCGGCCGAGTCCTCTTTGCCTCCAGGCCATGCGGCTTTAGAGCAAACGGGGGTGGGAAAGCCGAAAAGTCCCAGTGAAACCGAGTCGAGACCACAGGACACCGGAATACCTCGGATCTTGGTAATCTTGCGCCGGTCGAAGCCTAATCCCCGCGGGATCGGCCAAGATTCAATTTGTCCGGCTTAGAGCTCGGACCGGTAAAGGAAGATCAAGGTCGGCTTGGCAATCGCACTCGATCAATGTGCTAACCAAGGGCGGCAACCGCCAGGCGGCCTCAACACACTCCACGAGGTTCAGTGCCAAAGGCTTTACCTCGAGAGGAAGACAGGAAACGGATGGCTGGATGACTCTCCTTCTACGGATAGAGACGAGATCTACGACTCCCGTTTGTATGGCGGTATGATCACGTTACGTGATGAAGACCTACGAGAGATGCCTCGGGGCACAACGAAGCTGCATGTACATCACTCTCAAACTCAACACCATATCACTCCCGGAGTATTGGTAGATAACGGGTCAGCCGTTAATGTTCTCCCTCTCGGCATGATGCGAGCTCTCCGCATCAATGAAAGCCATACTGATTCCGTCGGCTCGGACTATCAAGGCCTACGACGGCTCGTCTCGTCCCATCACAGGGACGGTGACTCTGGAGACTACGGTTCGAAACCCCAAATGGTGCCGGCAAAATTCCACGTGATGGACATTCCATCCGAGTTCACGGCTCTTTTGGGACGCCCTTGGCTACACCACATGAAAGCCATAGCTTCCACTCTCCATCGAGTGTGTTAAGTTCATTAACCGGCGGGGAGATCTCGAAGTCATCAGGGGATAGTTTCCTCATAGGAAACGAAGCCGAGACAGTGGCGAGCGTGTCCGCACTCGGGCACCGGGGTTACCTCCTTCGAATCAACCAAGGGACTACGGGGCAAATCTCATGGAGAATCCCTCGAGTCAGGAGATGCTAACTATGTAAACGTACTCGAGCGGGCGGACCACAGGCGGTCCGATACATCAAGTTCAAGCTGTCGTTTCCAACATTTGGAGGCGGGATTGGAAGGAAACGGCGAATATCGCCATGATGCGGGCACATAAACCCCGATCTCCAATCGGAGATTCGTCGGCATTCTCCAAACCAACTCTCTGGCCCCGCAGTGAAGAGATCTTTGTGATAAAGGTCAACAAGCACCGTCATTCTCGTTTTGAATGCATGGAAGTCGTATGGGATGTCCTCCACGAGGAACTACCCATTGCGCCCCTCTTCTCCAACGAAGAGCACGATGTTTTCCTATTTGCTCCAACAACGCAACCGGGCCGCAATACGTCCCTACGTTTGGATTGAGCGATCGGATGACGACGAATCGGGACTCTCCGGAGTCGAGGATGCGGCGGAGACCGCGAGCGGAGACCTCTGCATTCACATGCTCGGTTTTGAGGACGGAACTCCTTCCGATCGGGTCACCTACGACCAAGGTTCCAATACCATGGAAATTGTCAAGCTCGGCGTCCGGTACAAGCGGCTATCCAACAATTGGAAGTTCTTGGTTGACACGACGAAGAATCCCTCGATCAAGTGGTTGACGACGACTTCGTCAACATCATCTATTCTAGATATCCCGATGATACCAGGATCCGGTCCTTATCGTCGGATTACGCAATACCAAGGTCACCCTCGGCATTGCCCTGCTCATGGTAAACGAGGCCCTGGCCAAGCGAGCTCAGAGCTCATCACTACTTCCGAGTACCAGCCCCAGTGGCAACCGGCCCGTGCCGTCAGTCAAGCTTATACCCTCAAGCGCCGCCAAGGCCAAGGGCAACAGCGAAGGAGACCAAGCTCCTCACCCCTGCTACAAGTCAGATCAACCTCGGTAACGCTTCCGGCAGCCACCCCGAAAACATCTGTGAAAGTCTTCCCCGCAAGACAGAGTCAGCTTCCGACATAGGAAATGACCACCTCAGCATCAACATGCTCCAGTTCGATTCTACTCCCAGCCGTCACGGCCCCGGATTCAGACATCCTGCCAGTCGACTGCTAGCTCTGATAGACTTGGCGATCGAGCGAGATCACGAGACTGTCAACATTGCAGAATTCAATACCCCCGTGGGGTCAATCAAGCAGATATGGGCAAACTTCTTGGTAACCGAGATCAAGGAAGGCCGCATGGAATGTCCCAGTCCGACTTCCTTCGTCAACGTAATCCAAGTGTTCCCGCCATTCGGCGATTTGAACGTAATCACGGTTCTGGACACTAGCCAGACGGTGCGCACCTACGGAGACTGCTTAGCTCTCGCGAGGAAAGCCCTCATGGAACTAGCCGCTCAAGAAAGTCGTCTTTGGGACGAAGACCAAGCTCGAAAGACCTACAGGGACCAAGCCCTTAAAGTGTCACAGGCAGCTTCAGACAGAAAGCTAGAGGCCACTCTAGACCAGTTCGACCTCAAGAGCTTTGCTCATGGCAACTTCCCTGACTACCGTCTGTTCTCATCCAACCCCCTCTGCCAGGCAAGGGTGGTCAACGGTCCCGATGACCTAGGAGATGGAACGACACAGCAGAACGAATCCCAGCGCTTACCTTCCCGAGGAAAGCAAGTTCTCTGTGAAAGTGACGACGAAGACGATGAAACCATTCTCTTCCAAGCCGGGCATGAAGTCAACAAAACCGGACTCCCAAGGGTCCTGGGAGGATGGGAACGGATCATTTCCGCACTCAAATTGAAAGGCCAACTGAGAGAGGAAGGTCTATTTAAAAACAAGAGGAGGATGGAAATTCGTCTCGAGCAACTACTCAGGGAAATTCCACAGTCTACGGCATTCGTTTACAGAAACGATCAACTGGGGCAGCAACCAGTCACATGGGCAGATGTTCGGGAAGCCGTGTACTCACCTTCCGACATACCCGCCACTCAGATAAAGCAAAGGAGAAAACTCTCCCCGATGGAGGTTTACCTAGACTGCCGCACGCAGTTCAAGGAAGCACTGGCTATTCTCACATGGGAAGAAACGCAGGCACTAACTCTCGACGCAAGCTCCGCTGTAAGAAGGTTGATCCGGGGCCCGGAGCGGAGGAAAACTAGCAAACCACGAGTATCGCTGCACTCCAACTCCGTAATGCCCCGAGTATGCTCAAGAAGAAGGAAAGGAACGCGATATACCGTGAAGAGATCAAGGAGACCGTTCGCTTGAGCCGAGAACTCTCCAACTTCCCCGGAGGGTCAGCAACGCACGGTTCGGTTCAGTGCAACCACTGTTGTGCACCGACATTCGAACAATCAAGGCCAACCGTAGGCTACCTCCCCGCAGAGGCATCTAAGCGGTATCACAGGACGAGAATCCGTCAAGCCGCCGAAGCTCCCGGAATTCATCCACAATCAATGAGTTGAGGGAAGACATATGGCCCTATGCTACGAGGAATCCTCCTCTAACTATGGCTCAACTCAGAGCACTGTTCGTAAGGGACCAAACCCGATGTCAGCTGCTCTAACCCAATCGGGTCAAATCCATGCATTACCACCTAAGGCCACCAAAAGCCGACGGAGCGACTGTAATCCGGCCAGCCCGAAGACGCAAATTCCTTGAAAGAGGACCCAATCCTCACTCGCTCAAGCGCACTCAGCGAACATTTCTCTTTGGTCTCTCGGCCACCTCTTCATATCCTCACAAGCTCAAGCTAGAGGAAAGCCTGGCCCGTACCATGGTCCCCGTGGACGCAACCCCTGCATGAAGTCATTCGCATGATCGGTAACATCCACTATGGCAACATTATCACCTTCACGCATTTGGACCTTCCAAAATTTGGGGCCGATCACAATGAGCCGCTCTACATCACAAACCCCACTGGACGAGCGTCGCCTTCCCGCGTGTTGGTAGACGGAGGTTTCGGAATGAATGTCTTGCCCGCCAAGATGATGGACTCCGCTTGACATAAAGCCCACGCATCTTAAGCCTTCACCCACACTGTCAAGGCCTATGACTCTACTTCCCGTACAGCTTCTGGGTTGCTACTCTTAACATCTCGGTTCGGCAAGCGGGTGATCCCCACCGAATTCCAAGTGTTGGACATTCCAATCACTTTCACAGCCCATCCCGGGGGCGTCCCCGACCGCATCAAATCAATGGGCGTGGCATCCACCCTTCACCGGTGCCTCAAGTTCATGCAAGGCAACGAGCTAACCACGCCTACGGCGACGGCGTCACCACCGAGGGGACCAAAGACCAACGACATTCCAAAGGTTAGAAATCAAGCATAATGATTACATGCCATTAACTGGATTCACTGAGACCTCCAAGATCCAAATATGCAACGTGGACCTTCCACTATCTCACGATCGCATTCCTCCCGCCACGAGGATGATGAAACTCATGAACTTCATCCTGTGACTGGGGCTCGGCAAAAGGGCTACAAGGCCAACACCAAGTCATTGAAGTCAAGGACCACACCACGGTCCAGGGGCTTGGCTACGTGCCAACACCGCCGACATCAAGGAAGACAAAAGGCTCGCCCGCACCAAGGCAAGCCCGCAAAAGGGGAACCTCCGACGGCACACCCAACCTCCGCCTTACAGCCTTTGACCTCGCTCATTACTTCACCAAGGGAACCAAGCAGCAGAACCGAGGGGACCGACGGGAACCGAGCAGAATCCGAGGGGACCGACAGGGAACCGAGCAGAACCGAGGGGACCGACAATGGAACCGACAGCAGAACCGAGGGGCCCGACAATGAACCGATGAAGATGAGAAAGAAGGTGGATAGTCGACGGAGACTACAAGAAGAATGGAACAGCTAGCACGGACCTCAAGCGTTTTAGAGGACTCAAAGCTAATCCGATAAAGGGAGCGTTCCTCGACATCACAGCCTCTACCTGGACCAACCGCCACCACACCAAAGCACGAGTACACATTCAAGGGAATCCTGCACTTGGAGGAGCAACTCAAGGTACTCTCCATGGGAAACAAGTTGTTCGGATCAGCCACCGAGGCCACATTCGAGACGCAAGTCCAAAGCGTAAGGAACGAGTTCATAGAAGATGCTCTCAAGTGACCAAATTTCTTACAGTAGTCCTGTTTGAAGAAGTCATGGAGCTGCCCAACTTGATCGACGGGGCTCCGACAATAGCATGATTGCCATGATTGGGACAGCGAGGCCAAGCCTCTCGATCCCCGAACCCTCATCAAGCATCCAAAGAATGCCATCAAGAATTGGGTAACTTTCACCGGACCAAGGGCAAGCCAGTGCACTGGAAGACAAGCCGGGCCCGCACCCACATCTCCCTAAACCCGGTCTCAAACCCTCTCGAGCCGGGCCTCCTTGTCGAGTCCAGCCCCTTCCGAGTCATCCAACGGCCTTACGCCAGGAGGACTATAATGTTGTAGCCAATCATGTATTCCCGTTCTTGTTTAATGAAAAGTCCGACCTTTCGAGTATCCTCTCATTGACACTTTAACAACCGATAAGTTAACAAACAACTTAAAAGACGTTAATAATTCAATTGATAAAGAAGCGTACATTAAACGAACAATACATTAAAGAAGTTCTCGAGCGTGTAGTTGACCAAGAGGACAACCTAGGGCCTAAGCCGCCGAAGAGGTTATGACCAAAGTGAACCCGGGGTCGCGCGCAAGAGCCTAAAGAGACACAAATGGGCGCTTTTCGCCGATGCGTAAAAGAAGCCCCGATAAACCTCCTCCGGGAGTATGTTGACGTGTTCGCCCGGTCATACCAGACATGCCAGGACTCGATCCCTCAATCGTGGAGCACGAGAATTCCCACTGGATCCCGAATCCAAGCCTCGTCAAATGTAAGCCGCGCAAGATCAAGCCAGAGTGGTCCTTGCAAGTTAAAGAAGAAATTGAGAAAATGCTCCGAGTTGGTTTCATCGAGTGATTGAGTACCCGACTTGGCTCTCCAACATCGTGACGGTCACCAAGGCCAACGGAAAGGTCGATGTCGCGTGGATTTCGGGATCTCAACAAGGCCAGCCCTAAAGATGATTTCCCACCGCCTAACATCGACATGCCGGTCGACACCACGGCAAATTTCGAAGTAAAGTCCTTCGTGGACGGGTTCACCGGATACAACCAGATCAAAATGTCCGAGGAGGATCAAGCCAAGATCGCCTTCACCACTCCATGGGGACATATCGTTACACTGGTCATGCCGTTCGGTCCGAAGAACGCTGGGTTACTTACTGGCCGCAATGCCTCTCTTCCATGACATGATTCACAAAGAAATCGAAGTATACGTCGACGACATGATCATACACTCCAAGGGATCGGACATGCAAGACATGACAGATCCGAGGAAGTTCTTCAACAGACTCGAAAGCACTCCATGAGGCTAAATCCGCATGAAGTGCACCTTCGGCGTCAAGCGCGGCAAGGTACGGGGTACATGGTTACGTAAAGAGGTATCGAAGCCGATCCTGTGAAGATCAAGGCCATCATCGACATGAAGCCGCCTCAAACCCCGACGGAAGTAAAGAGCTTCATGGGAAGGATTCAAGATATCGCCGCTTTCATCAACCGCTTGACATCTTCTCGCGAGCCCATGTTCAAACCGATGAAAAAGAATGCCGACATCAAATGGGACTCCGAGTGCCAAACAATTTTTGAGAAGATCAAGACCTACTTGGTTAATCCCCCATTTTGTGCCCGCCACATGAAGACAAGCCACTACTCCCGTATCTCGATGCAATGTACACGTCAATCGGAGCAATGCCGGCACAAGAGCGTAAAGATTCCAAGGTTGAGCATGCAATCTACTTCGTAAGCCGAAAGCTTCAAGGAAGTGAACTCACTACTCAAAGATCGTAGAAAACTTGTACCGCCTTGGTATGGGTAGTCGGGAAACCGAAACACTACATGCAAGCCGCATTCGGTGCTCCCTGTCTCCAAAGTGGACCCCGTCCGATATCTCTTTGACAAGCCATCCCCGTCAATGCGGCTAGCCAAGTGGTCATTCTTCCCGGCCGAGTTCGACATCAAGTACATGGTCGAAAATCAACAAAGGGCGTAGTAATGGCGCATCACCGGCCGACTTCCCAAGCAAAGGGAACCTAAGGGTCCCGATCCACAATTTCCTGACGATGGAATCTTTTCACTTGACAAGACAAGAAACCGCCGGCAACTCTTCTTCGATGGGGCAGCCAACAAGAAGGGGAATGGTATTGGAATGCTCCTTGTCGATCCCAAGGACGAGCATACTCCCATAGCCATCAAGCTAAATTTCGAAGCAACCAACAATGCAAGAGAATACGAAGCTGCGCAAGAAGTGCCTGGGAAGCCGCCTCGAGCGCAACATCTCGTAGCCGGATGTATATGGAGACTCAAAGATTGATCATCAATCAAGTGTCCAACAAATGGAAGACGGTAGATTCTGCCTTCGAAGTACCACGCGTACATGGAGGAGCTCATTGCTCGCTCAAGGACATCTCTTTTCATTATTTGCCAAGAGACAGGAACCGCTTCGCGTACGCCCGGCAACCTCGCCTCTCTTGTCGAAATTCCCGATGGAAAAGCAAGAAACCCCTCGTAATAGGCAGACGGAAACACCCGCCTATTACCGTGAGATCGAAAAAGAAAAAGAAACGATCGACGAACCCCGGTACAATCAGATTTACCAAGCACCTCCAAAGCGGAGAAGCTTCCTTCACAAATGAAGATGGAAAATACAAAGAAGGGATCAAAGCCAAAAACATGATGGCATTAAAACGCCCGGCATCCCACTTCGTCATTCTGGGGGTATGTTGTACAAGAAGCGCCACCAAGGGCCACTCCTTCTGTGTAAACAAAGAAAAAGCCGAGCTAATGAATGAAGTTCACAACGGAACCTACGGTCCGTACATGAACGCCCGAGCATTGACACGTATCATTCTCCGTATGGGATACTATTGGATATCAATGGAAACAGATCGCATCCAGCTTCGTCCGAAGCCGCGACAAATGTCAACGGTTCTCCAACCTCAATCACATCCCTCCTCATGAACTCTATTGCATGACTACGCCTACGGCCTTTCGCCACATGGGGAATCGACGTCATCGGCAAGATCACTCCTCCAGGGAGCAATGGTCACGAGTTCATTTTAGTCGCAGCCGACTACTTCACCAAATGGGTAGAAGCCAAATCGTACAAGGTACTGAATTCTAAGAAGGTGGCCGAGTTCATCCGAGAGAACATCATGTGCCGATACGGAGTTCCCAACGAGGTCATCTCCAACAATGGGACTCACTTCGAAGGAGATTGTGACCAACTTCTGACCGACCCGTAGTCACACGTCACAAGTCTTCTCCTTACGTACCACAAACCAATGGTGCAAGAGAGGCAACCCAACAAAACTCTCGCCATGATAATCGGAAAGATGACCACTGCAGGTCGGGATCGGCCCGAAAAGCTACATCTAGCCCTCCGGGGATCACGTAACGCCGCCGAACCGCCACAGGGGAGACTCCATTCGTGCTTACCTACGGAATGGAAGCGATGTTGCCCGTGGAATTGGAAATTCCATCCCTCCGAGTCCTCTTGGAAAACGGGATTAATGAAGTCGAATGGCTACAGAGCCGTCACGATGAACTTGCTCTACTCGACGAGTACAGATTGAAAGCCATGGAACATACTCGAGCCTACCAGAGCAGAATGGCCCGAGCATTCGATAAGAAAGTCAAGATCCGAGACATCAGAGAAGGCGACTTGGTGCTAAAGGAAAAGCCTCCTACGCAGACCAATCCCCTCGGAAAGTGGGAGCCTACTTGGATAGGACTGTTCGTGGTACAAAGAATCTTCTCCGGAGGAGCCATGAAGCTAGCAGACTTGGACGAAAACCCTTTCGTTAACCCCGTGAACGGAAGCAAGCTCCGCAGATACTTCGTTTGAGGAAGAGCACGAGTCAACTCTCCTTCCCCATACACCGTCCTCTCAGTAAAATTAAAGTGCTAAAAGAGTAATACCCAACTGGATACATTCCCGCTAATGATCCAGGTAAAAAACAGGGTCGCACTTCTTTTGTCTTTGTTTTTCTCAAATTCACCTAAAGTGTCGAACTACGGTGACCTGAGCCCCTTAGTCCAATTGTAAAAGGGGAACGTAGGCAGCCATCATTGGTTCGGTCTAAAAAACAAAAAAATATACAATAAGCATCAATTGCTTGTGTTTCGAAAAACTCTTTTCATTTAACCTACAAATTCATAACGGTTAAAACATTCTTTGATGAGTTCAAGCACGGTCAACTCTTGACTCGCTACACGCTAGCAAAACTACAATAAAACATTAATCAATTAATGTGTCTGCAATGATAATGGGTGGATACACTGGACAAAGAAGGTCAACCTAGTTTCCCGTACTAGGTCCTTCATCCTTCTTCCCCTTCCCTTTTCCCCTGCTGAGTGTTCTTCACCTTCGCAGAAATATTCCGTAGGCCTTCTACCCGGCTCTGGGACTCTTCCCGATGCCTCCGTCAAGCCTCGCGGCCGTCAACGCAGCCTCTTTCTCTAGCTCGTCTCGAGCCGCCTCGCTTCGAGCCATCATCACAAAGGCTTTGATTGGCCTCCCGATCGCACTTGCCTCATAATCAGCCCATGGCATCGCCGCACGATTCCTGTGGTTAGCCCTTGCTTCGTCCTCCTCAAGGTCGAGCCGTCTGTGTGATCGCACCCAACAGCTCACTCCGTCTCCACAAGATAGCCATCTCGTGTCTCCCCTATACACTCTTCGTACTCGCCGTATCATATCAAGCGCCGACGTAACAATGCCCTCTCTCTCCGTGAAAGAGAACCCCGGCAGAAAGGACGCGTATTGCCACCACCGGGTGATCGCAATAGCGTCGAAGGATCTTCCATCCGCAGAGATCCCACCTCAAAGGTAGCAAGATAACTCGATCGGGCCAGCTGGCACCCGCTCCACCCGCATCGCCGCAGTAACCAATGATGGAATATAGAAAGACGCCCGAGACAGCCCCGGCACTCGACGATCAACAGCACCCTCTCCCGAGCGGTCCCGCAAGTCTCAGAATCTCCAATGGGGAACCCACCATCGCAAGTGATGTGTGCAAAGTCTCGGCCATCCAGAGCTCCAGCTCACTCGATCGCCCCTATCACCAGAGGACGCCGCGAGAAAGACCAAGCGTCACAGACATTGGCACCTCGTGCATCATCTCGTAACCTCTCCTCAACCACATGGTCGCATAGCGGGACTCCCTCCCCACATGTATCGGCTACCGGCCGCCATCCGGCCTATGCCTGTGAACGTCTCGCCCAAGACCGGCACGATGTCTCCCCACTCCGCATCGCCTCACTAGGTCCAAGACGCCGTGATGGCACACACCCGTAGACGTGAATGTGAACAGAGTAGCAATCGCGCACGGAGCAAATGTGTCCCACGAAAAGACGCTCCTCGGCTCCGACAAATCTTTCGGGCAAGTCTCGAAATGTCAACGTAATCGGTATCCTCAGATCGCATCCCGTATGCTTCTCCAAACGAGATACCAAACAAAGACACTAGCTTCTCAACAAGGCCATGCCACCAAAGATATGGAAGAACTAGCTGTTCCTTCTCGTGTCCTCCTGCAATGGCCCGGAAATCTTCAAACGTAGGAGTGATTTCGTTGTACGAAAAGTTGTACACATTCCTCCGTACGTCCTGTAACCGAGACGCGGCTCTCAAAAGATCCCAATTCCGGCATGAGCTCCTTCAAAGCCCAAACAGATTTAATCCCGTAATGCCTTCGAAAAACCTTTTGTTCTCGCCTCATGTGGTTCCGTACTCACGATCGAAAGTTGTCCAAATATCGCTCTTGCATCCGAGACGATAACTTGGGAAAGGGAGCCATGTCGAAAAATGAAGGGAACCTTAAGAAATGGAAAGGAATTCAAATGATGAACAAAAACTATGCGCAGCTTAAACAATTGCAAAGCCGAAACTAATTTAAAGAATCTGGAAATTCATTCCAAGTCCGGCCGGACTCCTCTCGCAGCTTGACTTGGTCAACTCTGCACCCGCCCCTAAATTGGAAACATTTCCAAGCAACTCCCTGTTCACCTTTAAGAAATCTGCGTGCCGCCCATGGTTTCATGCAACAAATATCGCATCCCTTCCGCCTGCTCGTGCAATAGTGCAAATAATTAATAATTAGTGCATACATGCTTAATTTTGACCCGTTCAATTTTTAGTGCATTTCTCATTTTATTTATTTTTGATTAACCTACTTCCTTATTTGCCAAAAATAACAGAAAGTGATCACAAAATAAATATGCGAAGTACAGGTTCCGCCCCACGGGTGCCTTTTTACAAATACAGTTCAAATCAAATTTGTTCCTGACAAATACATGCATTTTGTCTAAACAAAGCAGTAAAGAAAGAAAGCAGTAAAAAAAAATAGGACTACTCTGAGTCCTGCTCGTCATCCGTGCACTCGACGTACTGCTCCGCCGCTGCCGGATCCGTCGCAAATGTGAACTCGCCAAACTCCTCCAAATGGGAATAGGCGAAGGGCCTCCTCGAGTACGCGAACTCGAGGACTCCCTCTCGCGCCCGAGTGCGCAGAAGAAGGAGCTCCAAATCCAGTCGTTCCGCCCGCGAACTGGCCGAACCCCTGTGTAAAGTCCTCCCCACCAGCTGTGGGAGCAGGCGAATCTCTCGGCCTAGACGGCCCCCGATCACGGACGTCCACGCTCCTCCGGGAACTGCACCGCATGAACTCCACGAGTCTCCTAGCATAGGCGGACCACCCGTCCACCAGCCTCATGGCGTCATTGTACGTACGGCCAGATACCTGCGAACCAGGAAAGTCATCAGAAAGCAAGCAGAAAGTACAGATGCAACATTTGCAGAATGCTACTATCAAATGCAGAAAATCAAAAATGGTGCTCACCGAAGCATTGGGGTCCGCCCTGTATCGTGGTCTCGGCTCAGCCGGGAGCGGGATCACAAGTCGCCTACGCGAACCGTCCAGCCCCTCGTACGCCAGCCTAGCTCGCGGGACCGGAAAATCTCGAGGACCTCCAGGGACCTCGCCCTCTCTATGCTGTACCTGCGGGCTCCTCAGCCTCATCCTCAAGAAAACATCATAGGCGGCCCCCGCTATGACGTACTCGGTGTAGTACACGCCCTGTATGTACCCCTCCAGCTCATCCATCGGCATCTCCCGGGATGCCGCATGTACAAAGGGAGGATCCATCGGCACCAAAGGAAGGGATCCCCGCCTATGCCGACGAGTCACCCTCTCCCCAGAGATACATGGCGTCGCAGTGAAGTCCCACCAGGAGCTTCCGCCGCCGTGTAGTCTCGCGCAATCCGAACAGCCGACGCATCGAACCTACTCCACCGCATCATCCGGATCCTCTCGTAGAACTCCTGTTTCGCGCTCGAGACACCTCGTACGACACTCGAGTGCCAACTCTCGAAGAGACCGCCCTCTTCGCTTCTTCGCGCCAAATCGCATGGCAGGGAACAGGGGTCGATACGGCTCCTTGATGTCCCAAGCTCGCGGACCGAACACCTCGTAGCACCACTGCATCGCCAAGAGAATGGAAAGTTATGTCACCTACAAAGCGTATACATACGAGTACATAAAAGAGGCAAGGAAGAGAAAAAGTACGTAAACTTACATCCAAGACAGCGTGAAGCGCCTAAAGGAGTGCTCCTCTCCCGCGAGAACTCCGTCTGTGGAATGATAGAGCTCGGCCACCCAGCCTCTCCCCACGCAAACCCCTCACGGCATCCAAGTCTACCAACACCCGAGCAAAGGGAAGTGACAAGACATGTCGAAGTCGAGAATAAAGTCGCCGACGGTGCAAAACCAAAGGAACCCTCGAGCCGGGCGCTCCGCGGTCATCCTCCAGGATCCAGCCAGATAATCGGTGACACCCGCCTCCAGATGCCTCTCCATCGGCTCGTACCGAATGCCTAAGCCCCGGCATCGGTAATATCAAAACCCAAGAGCCCTGCATAACCGCTCCGGGGTGTAACCATCAACCCACACCACGTGTTGCCATAAGTCGGCAACCCGGTGATAGCGGCAAAATCCGTGGGAGTCACCGTCGCCTCCCCATCCGAAATGGAAAGTGTGGGTCGTATCCCACCAATACTCACTCGAGCAACATACATAGACTGGCCCTCGGCGTATCAGACATCGCAGCCACAGCACTGATGAACCCAGCCAACCCGGAGTCAAGCACCAGCTGCCGCGGACTCCTCTCTCCCTCCCGAGCCACGTTCGGGATAATGTCCCACAATGCTCGCACCGCCTCAAAGGCACCCCGACTCTTCTGGTTATGAGTATTAACCGTCCCTGTCCCCTGCAGACAAACAGCACAAAATCAACGTCAACAAAAATGCACCAACGCATGTCAAAAGGATGCAATGCAGATACGGCTCTCATTCATTTCCTACGTATATTCTCATTCATTTCGAAAACTCCGTCGAATCCGAAACTTTCAAAACATTTCGAAAACTCCGTCGAATCCGAAACTTTCAAAAATTTCGAAAACTCCGTCGAATCCGGAACTTTCAAAATCCTTTGAAAACTCCGTCGAATCCGGAACTTTCAAAATCTTTCGAAAACTCCGTCGAATTCGGAACTTTCAAATCTCTTTCGAATTTTTCGAAAATTTACTCCGTCCCGAATTAAAGCTACTTTAATTTTGGAAAATGCATCTAGACATGGAATTTTGCAACCAAAATTTTTATGTCCTCCACCCATAGTGTCAATTGAACTATATCCTAGTCAATTTCGACAACAATTCATGGCAAAGTCAAAAGCCCCAATTCAAGCACCAAAATCCCTAAGTTCATTCCTAGCAAATTTCTAACATTTAAAGAATGCACATTCTTAAAATTAATGGAATTTGTAAGAAACTTACTTGTCTCTCGATCCCATCCTTGGAGTTGTGTCTATCCCTCGCCGGATAAAACTCCGCCGGATTCAATGGATGTGCAATGGTTCGAATGGTCCGAACCAATCGAGTTCTTTCGTCATCGGTCCTTCCGTGGCGAGCCATTGGTCCTCCTTCACCTTCCATAGCAAATTTCCTTCACAAATTCGAGCAAAACTTGCAATTTGGGTTGGAATTTTTCTCTCTTTTCTCTCCTCTCTCGCCGGCAACAATGAAAGAAAATGACTTCTTCTTCCTCGGCCTCGGCGCTGAATAGGGCTTTGTCAAATTCAGTAAAAGTCCGGCCGGACTCTTACTGCACCAGAAATTTTTTTGCCACTTTGGCCCCTCAGTTTTTCGCTGTTTCAATTTTACCACTTTTGGCCCCCAAAAGTGTAAAATTTCCCCCAGTTAGACATTTCTAACACCCCATCCCCCGAGGATAAATTCCCAGTTAGTTTTCACTAACGCTCGTCTCCAGACGTTAAAATTCCTAATGGTTTTTACCATCAATTATATTCTCAATCGCGACCTTTCACGGTCCGATTTCAAGTCTCCATCGCGACCTTTCACGGTCCGATTCCAACTCTCAATCGCGACCTTTCACGGTCCGATTTCAATCCTTAATCGCGACCTTTCACGGTCCGATTCCAATCCTTAATCGCGACCTTTCACGGTCCGATTCCAATTCTCAATCGCGACCTTTCACGGTCCGATTTCAAGTCTCCATCGCGACCTTTAACGGTCCGATTTCAATTCTCAATCGCGACCTTTCACGGTCCGATTTCAAGTCTCCATCGCGACCTTTCACGGTCCGATTCCAACTCTCAATCGCGACCTTTCACGGTCCGATTTCAATCCTTAATCGCGACCTTTCACGGTCCGATTCCAATTCTCAATCGCAACCTTTCACGGTCCGATTCCAACTCTCAACCGCAACCTTTCACGGTCCGATTCAAAGCCTCAATCGCGACCTTTCACGGTCCGATTTCAAGTCTCAATCGCGACCTTTCACGGTCCGATTCCAATCCTCAATCGCGACCTTTCACGGTCCAATTTCAATCCCCTATCTCGACCTTTCACGGTCCCATCTCAAACAGTCATCCCGACCTTCGCGGTCCGACCTCCACTCTCCTATCGAGACCTTCGCTGTTCGTCTTCCCGGCAACAGCAATAAGCCCGAACCCCAAGGCACGAACGCCTTGCAACAATCCCTCTTCGGCCATCCTCGTAAGTCCGAACACCTTTTCACTTCAGCAAGTGAACATTCATCTCCCCGGCCGCCAGTCGTAAGCCCGATCGTTCCACCTCAGCGGCAGCTGCAATAAGCCCGCACAACAATCCCTCTTCGGCCATCCAGGTAAGCCCGAACGCTCATCCCCAGCAGGATAAACCTGGCAACAGCAATAAGCCCAGCACCCAAGGCACGAACGCCCTCGTCAGCATCGCAACTCCGGTTTGAGGCGCCACACGCCCTCGAAGGTTTCAAGTCCTGGGATCGACGCCTCCCAACAGTCTCCATTCAGGTACAGATACCTCGCGAATGGTCTCATCCAGGTTTAGACGCCTCCTAACAGTCTCGCTCAGGTCAAGGTCCCCATGCGCGGCCCTTGCCCCCTTTCGAACTATGATCGGCTTGATTCCCGCTCGGGATACGTAGGAATCCTTCTCATTAAGGGTCCAGCCAGCTGACCGCCCAGGTCTCTTTCAAAGTAAGGCATCCCGATTTGGATCCTTATCTTTTTCAATGACCCCACCTCCTTCGGAGGAGACGTCGCTGAGGGGCTAATTGTAAGTACCTAAATCCGGATCGTACAAATCCGTCAGAAAGTTAACCGAAATCCGTTAACTGGCCCGCTCCAGGTTAATCGGAACTCGTTAAGAGACGTCCCTGTGCCAACGAGACGTCCCGGGACTGCCCCGTGCATCCCGACGTCGAACCGTACTTAACACGTGTCATCTCACGTAAAAGTATGGCTTTCCCTGAAAAACGCATTTTCCGGCACTTTCCGGGGGCGTTTCGGACATTTTCCGGCCTGTTATTTTAAAAAACGGACAAAACCGGGACCGGGGGACAAAATCCCACATGGCTGGTGACTCAGAGGGACACTTGGCACGCATGCCACCTCCCTCTAGTCACCCTTCAATCAAATTCAAATGGAAAAGACTAAAATACCCCTGGTATACAGTCAAAGTCCGGTCGGACTCCCTGTGCACTTTTCCTGAAATTGCCAGCAAGTCCCCCAGATTTCCAAAATACCCAAAAACCCCTGGATTCAGTCCAAGTCCGTCCGGACTCCTACTGCAATTTTCACCCTATAAATAGAAGTTGCTGTCAAAGGCAAAGGAAGGAATTTTTAACACCAAAAATTCACCACCCCCTCGGCCCAAACTGATTTCACCCCTTCCGAGCCTTCGTTCTGTCTCGATTCGCGTGAAACCTTCATATTTCGATCAAATACGCACCTTACTACTTCGAAACAACCTTTCGAATCACTTTCCGTGTCCCGTACACACCTCCCGAGCCAAAGGAGTCAACCCTAGCCATAGGTATAACTCCCTCTCTCTAAATCTCTCGTTCCGTCTCGGTTTACGCGTCAGTCGCTACAACCGTTTCGAACGTCGTTATCAAAATGTAGACGCCTCCGTCTAACGGGGTACGATACGTTTTAGCCCCTCGATCCTTTTCTCTTTCCGTAAGAGAAGTAATCACGGGTTAAAACGGCGTTTCGACCCCGTTCCGTTTACTTTTATTGTCATTTACCAATTCCGGATCGATCGATCCGTCGATCGTCATTTTAATTTCTGTCATTTACAAATCCGAGCCGTTTGGCCTCGTTGATCGCCATTTACAAATCCGAGCCGTTTGGCCTCGTTGATCGTCATTTACAAATCCGGATCGTTTGATTCCGTTGATACCGCACTTTAAATACTGTCATTTACAAAGTCCGACGACCCGTTTGGATCGTGATAGTATTTACTTTTCAAAGTCCGAGTCGCAACCCGATTCGTTGATCGCATATCATTTAATACGCATTTTTCCCGTAAAAATCGTTAACAATGTAATGCCCGGTTCAAAACCGGAGTTCGTCCGTCGAACTCTCTTTCAAAACGCGCGAAATGACGTTCGGCCTCCGAATGCTCATCTTCAAACTAAAAGCCGCCATTTGACACTCAAAATCATTTAAAACGCATTTTTCCCGTAAAAATCGTTAACAATGACACGCCCGGTTCAAAAAACCGGAGTTCGACCTTCGAACTCCATTTCAAACTCAAAATCGACGTTTGCCACGCAAACGCTCATTTCAAACTCAAAACCGACGTTTGTCATTCAAACGCTCGTCTTTTCAAACAAAGTCACCTAATCAACGTTTGTCATTCAAACCAAGATTAAGCTTGTCATTCAAGCCCCCATTTCAAAACACACACACACACATACGATTTCGAGAAAGGTAGAAAGACTCGTCATGCGAGGCGTTTCGGGCGATCTCGTGATACTCTACCCGAAACGTAACTTGACCTCCGAACCTAACAATCTCTGGTACAAAAAGCTTTTTACTCGTTTTTGCTGCCAATAAAAATGATCCCCGTTTTCAAAAGTCTTTTCCTAAGTTTTTGCTACCAATAAAAATGACACCTTTTCACAATAGCCGTTTCTCAACATTTGGGCTCAAAATACAAAAACCGCGTGGCGACTCCTCATTTTTCCTTCCCATGAAGCGAGGTCTCAGACACCAACCCCTCCGTGAAAGACAACCGCCTTTCGCATCGCGCGAAATCCGGGTAATTTCACCACCCTACACTAAGAGTAGTAAAAGGGCTAGTGACTTATTAGGCCTAATACATACCGATGTATGTGGACCAATGAGCAGCATTGCTAGGGGAGGATTTCGGTATTTCATTACATTCACCGATGACTTATCTAGATATGGATATGTCTATCTAATGAAGTCTAAAAGTGAATCGTTTGAGATGTTTAGAACATTTCAAAATGAAGTACAAAGTCAACTTGGCAAAACTGTTAAAGCACTTCGATCCGATCGTGGTGGAGAATATTTGAGCCAAGAGTTTGACAATCATCTCAAAAACTGTGGAATTGTTTCAGAGTTGACTCCACCTGGAACGCCACAATGGAATGGTGTTTTAGAGAGGATGAATAGAACCCTATTAGATATGGTTCATTCGATGATGAGTCAAGTAGACCTTCCTATATCCTTTTGGGGACATGCATTAGAGACTGCTGCGTTCACACTGAACAGAGTCCCTACTAAATCGGCTCCTAAGACCCCACATGAGATGTGGCATGGAGTAACTACCCCAATCTGGATCACCCTCTTTCGAGCACACGGGAAACACCGCAGACTCACACAAACGCAGTCTCGAAGACCCGTGACACTCAAAAACCTCAAAACCACCAACCAAACCACGGGAGGGGCCTTTCTGGAATAAAAAGGGACAAAAGGACCTTTGAGGAATTTGGTAAAAATGCAGAGTTGGTCCTTACGGACCTCTTTGTTGCCATTATTACTGAATCCTCTTAAAGTCCAAGATATTCCCTCAAATCCCGGAAGGCATCATTACTCACCTTCATAGGAGGTCCGTACGGACCTTTATGAATGCAAGTTGCATAAAGGTCCGTACGGACCTTCTTGCTACCAGACACCATCATTGCTGAATCTCCTTAAAGTCCACTTATTCCCTCAAATTGAGGAAAACCAAAACCTTGGATTACCTGGAAGGTCCGTACGGACCTTCTTGCACAAAATCCACGGCTATAAATAGAGGGCTCCCCCTCCCTCATTTCACACATCTCCCTCTTCTCTCCTCTCCCCCCAGCCTTCAGGCATCCCTCTAAGTCCTCTCGAGGCAATCCCGGCCCTTTTCGGATCCTTCCGAGGCCTTTCGAGCTCCCTTGTGGTGCTCCAAAGCCTCTCCGAGCGCTCCCGCGCTGTCCCGAGGCACTCTCGAGGTACTCTGAGGCCCCTCGTGGTACTCCGAGGCCTTGCCTGGTCTTTTCCGAGGCGTCCCGGCTCTTTCCGAGTCAAACCGGCAACTCGGACGCACACCGAAACTCTGCCCGAGTGACCCCTGCCATCCCGACGCACGCCGAAACTCTGCCCGAGTGACCCCTGCCATCCCAACTCACATCGAACCTCTGCCCGAGTGATCCCTGTGATCCCAATGCACGCCGAAACTCTGTCCGCAGACAACCGGCTCATCCCGAAGCAATCCCGATCCGTCCCGAAACACTATTCCACCCTCAAGCACTATTCCCCCGCAGAAGACAGACACGAACCAACATTGGTAAGGCTTCCTTCCTACACTATTTCAATACATTTTAATAAGCAGTGTACAATGTAGACATCCGACACAGCATGCATTTTTAAAAGCACATACACACACACACACACAACAGTTAAAGAATATAAAGGGTACCAAAAGACTCGTTTTTACGAGGCGACTCGGGTGATCTCAAATATTCTAATATTCTCTTCCCGAGGAGTCATCTGACCTTCGAACTCAAAAATCGCATCACACAAAAACAGTTTATTTTTAAACTGATGCCCTTTTTCAATGTTTTGGGCTTAATAAAAACGGCATGGCGACTCTACAAAGCAAACACACAGCGAGACACCTCCAACGCAAAACGGAATAAAGCCAGATGCCGGGGCGCGATTGCGCTGCCTCTCGGATCCGGGCAACTTCCTAAAATCAACAAAAACGCGAGATGCCGGGGCCCTGCGCGCGAGCCGGATCCGGGTAATTTCAGTTGGCGACTCTGCTGGGGATATTTTGTTTTAAAAAAAAAACTTTTAAACAAAAACAAAAGATTTTTTTTAAAACAATGATGAGGTCAAACTTTCATTTTACCCCTTTCTTTAACTGTTGTGTGTGTGTGCATGTGCTTTACTTTTTATTTTACAAAAAACAAAAAAACAAAAAAAAAAGGCATCAATATACATCTGTGTACATACATTTAAAATTCTTCAAAAAAAAAACTTATGTTTTACTCAGAAAAAGAATTTTAGAGACCGCACACTACTCGCACTGCTACCTCGGTTACACCGCACGCTACGCGCACTGCTGCCTCGGATACACTGCACACTACAACCCTTAACCCGGAGTGGTCTCAGTTGCAGTCCTTTGGTCTTCCTAGGCCTCTTGGATGCGCACGGGATCATTCCAAACATCCCATCCTAGCCAAGCGTCAACCCTGCATGTTTGAGTATTGAGTTACACTCTGTCCAGACTCAGTTGGTTTTTACCCAGTCCGTGTCATATAGCCTGGATACATATCCCATGCCGGCCATTTTCTGAGTCGAGGCTCGGAACTCAAGATCCCTTGCGCAAGCAAAGCGATGAAAGGTCATGCTAAAATCTTGACCTGATCTTGATTTCCGAAGCTACACCCAGACGATGTTCCATCCCGGATATACATCCATGCCCACATGACACCATATCATCAAGCCTTTAATATGTCAGCCATGACGATATGACCCAGCCAACGCCTAACGTCACAGATCCCTTGCTCAAGCAAGCTAAAGAGAGGTCATGCCGAACTCTTGACCCGATCTTGACTCAGGTGCCGGCTCGGCTCACTATTCACATGGCTAACGCATTAAAATGAACATGACATGCTCGGTCCTTAGGTTCGGTTTTTCTTTTAGGCCGGTGGAAACCGCTTGCCCTATAGGACCCTCGCCCGGGGCTGTCCATCCCGGGATGTCGAAATACAGGTGCAAAACGATGGGCTTATAGCCGCACAGACGGTCTCCACTGACCCAGGATCTAGCATAGTTGCGAAAAAGAAGAGCAATCTTTTCCAACCTACCTAGGACTCTGAGAAAACACCGTTTTAAGTAAATTAAAACAAAAAAAAAATCAGAAACAAAATGCAGAAACCGCATGTCACGTGAGCTTTCCCCCTTTTATCCCGAAAGGCCATCCTGTGTCTAAACCTTACCCGTCACCCCCTCCAGCGAACCGAGAGTGATCGAGAATACCCGGGAACTACTCTCCCAGCATCAAAGCCGCAAGGTCCAACATCCTTCCCAGCGCAGTTACTAGGGCAGTCCGTCAAATCCTCATGGCCAAGTCAGTAGATAACAGCGAAGAAAACGGGACCTTACCCCCGAGAAATTTCCCAACAATGGAGGAAGTTTGGCAAATCCTCATGGCTCTTGAGAAATGCCAAGGTGAACAACAAGCCTGGATCGAAGGTTCCATGCACCACTTCGGAACATTAGCCACCCCCCAACCACCTGGGGCTTCCAAAGGCATGCCGGCTCCTGCAGCTTCTAACGTCTCTCTTGGTCTCCCAGAAGTCAACCCGTTGCCCTCATACGAGCCATGCAGTTACGACATAAAGCCACAAGACCCAATGGGGGAAGACATGTCCGGTCAACATCCTGAGGTCCCGATACCACCGCCGAACAACGAACACATCTGGTGGGACGTGCGATTGCATTTGCTTGTACGGAAAGGGATTTCCAAGATGAAATGAACGATGATCACCCTCGAAGAAAGAAAAGACCCTCTTCTCAACAAAAACTGAAGAAGAGATACGAATCCGGCGACCCCACAGTCGGAACCCTCGGAGAACCATCAGGAAAGTTTGACTACTACATCATCTACTCCAGCAAATCTCCTCAGCCTAGCTCTGCGCAAGGCCACGGCAACGTCTGCTCCATGATCAGCTGGGACGAGTTTCGCACCGCCACCAACGGCCCGAGGGTCTAGATACCTCAACCCCTGTCTTGGGAAGATCTCAAAGCCACTGTTGACGCTTCAACAAAAGCAATGACGGTAAACGAACTGAAATGCGCAGTATGGCCCTTCGCCAACCAAGGCCCTCTCATTACAGAAATAGGAGAGACGAGCAAAGCAGCAAAGCCAGAGGTGAACGTTCTGACACGTTCCGGTCAAATCCCGATGAATCCTCCACGGGCAGACAAAAGGCCAGCCATACCTGAGCCACGAACCGAAAAGGGGCCCTACGCCAAAGAAGCCAAACCCTTGACCCGAAGGCTGAAGATCCTGTCTTAACTCAGCTCAAGCGTACTCAGGCTAACATCTCACTTTGGTCCCTGTTCACTTCATCTTACCCGCACAAACTCAAGTTGGAAGAAAGCCTGGCCCAGACCATGGTTCCCATCACCGTGACACCTGATGAAGCGGTTCAGATGATTGGCAACGTTCATTACAGCAACATCATCACTTTCACGGAGCTCGACCTCCCAAAATTTGGGGCTGACCATAATGAGCCTCTCTACATAACAGTTCAACTTGATGAGCGCCGTCTCCCTCGGGTCTTAGTAGATGGGGGATCATCCATGAACGTCCTTCCATCCAAAATGATGGATTTGCTAGGGATCAAAACAACTGATCTGAAACCCTGAACTCAGACAATCAAGGCTTACGACTCAACGTATCACCCAGTCTTGGAAATAGCCACCTTGAACCTGTGGTTCGGAAAGCAGATGGTCCCGACCGACTTCCAAGTCATCGACATCCCGATCACATTTACTGCCATTTTGGGACGCCCTTGGCTACACCAGATCAATGGGGTGGCATCCACCCTCCATCAGGGTGTAAAGTTCGTCCAAGGAACAGATCTTACCATCATCTACGGTGATAGCATAGTCACCGAAGGGACCGACGCAAACGGCGTCCCGGTCCTAGAGATCAAACACGACAATGATGGCATGATGCTGACAGGGTTCACCATCGAAAGCCCAAAGGCCCAGGTGTGTCACATAGACCTGCCTTTGATTTGGGACCAGATCCCTCCCCCGATGAAAATGATGAAGCACATGAACTACATCCCGGGGCTTGGTTTGGGAAAACGCCATCAGGGTACCCAACAAATCATCAATATCAAAGAGCAAAATACCCTCCATGGCCTGGGATACATTCCTACTCCCGAAGACGCTGCGGAAGATAAAAAAGCTGCACGAAAATGCTCGGCCAATAGCAAAAGAGGCTTGCACGCAATCTCCGATCTCCGCCCTTACAGCTTCGACATGACCAAGTACTTCACAAAGAAAGATGACAACTTGAATGAAGACACAGGAAAAGGAACAGAGTTGATCAACGCCAAACAAAGCTGGCCGACAACCATGGACAAGCTCCAGCAGAACCTTGCAAGATTCAGAGGCCTCAAGGCAAATCCCGTCAGAAGAGCATTTCTCGACGCACCACCTCTGCCGGGACCCACGACCACCACTATTCACAATGAACTCTGGTTCGGGAAAACCCCCTCTTTGGCAGAAGAACTCGAAAAACTCTCTTTCAACACCCCTATCCTCAACAAGCGGGACGAGTCTGCATTCGAGCTAGCAATGCCCAAGACAAGAGCGAAAGACTCCGCAGACGAGGCTTGGAATGAGCCACTGCTCCACCTGCTCTTCAATGAAGAAATCGAGGTGTCGGACCTAATCAATTTTGTTTCTGATAACTCTATGATAGCCATGATCGGGAACGGTGACACAAAGCCTTTCAAACCAGCCTCCTATCAAGCTCATTGCCACTCAATAACTGGGCTACCTTCTCCAGACCCACCGCCAGCAAGAAGGACATGATCGAACAACTTGGTCTGACCCCTCGAGTCCTAGAGTCCAATGTCAAAACCCATCCTGAGTCCATTATCTTTGAATTCGAGTCTCCCAGTCATCTAATGGCCTCACGCCAGAAGATTACGAACTCATCGCCAATAATGTATTCCCGTATGCTCTTAATGAATGCTTCGATCTTTCCGAGTATCCTCTCATTTCATCTTTAACAACTGATAAATTAACTAACATACAAATAGTTAATAACGATTCACTTGATAAAGAAGCAGACACATTAAACGAACAATACATTAAGCACATCTTTAAGCATGTTGTCAAACGAGAGAAAAATCGGGCCCAAGCTGCCGAGGAGGTTTTAACCAAAGTGAATTTGGGAACTGCTGAAGAGCCAAAAGAGACGCAAATCGGAAATTTCTTCATCGGCCCAGAGCAAGACGCATTGACTGCACTGCTCAAAGAGTTCGTGGACGTGTTCGCTTGGTCTTACCGAGACATGCCCGGATTAGATCCAAACATTGTAGAACATCGGATCCACTTGAATCCCGAGGCTAAGCCCATCAAGCAAAAGCTACGCCGAATCAAGCTAGAATGGTCTTTATAAGTCAAAGAGGAGATCGAGAAGATGCTCCGCGTCGGCTTCATCAGGGTGATCGAGTAACCTACATGGCTCTCCAACATAGTCACAGTCACCAAGGCCAACGGAAAAGTGCGATGCTGCGTGGACTTCCGAGATCTCAACAAAGCAAGTCCCAAGGACGATTTTCCACTACCAAACATCGACATGTTGGTAGACACCACAGCCAATTTCGAGGTCAAGTCCTTCGTGGACGGGTTTGTCGGCTACAATCAAATCAAGATGGCTGAAGAAGATCAAGAAAAAATAGCCTTCACAACCCCATGGGGAACCTACTGCTACACAGTGATGCCGTTCGGACTAAAGAACGCTGGGGATACCTACCAACGGGCAGCAACCGCCCTCTTCCACGACATGATCCACAAAGAGATCGAAGTGTACGTCGATGACATGATCATCCACTCAAAGGGATCAGATGGACAACACCTCACGGACCTAAGAAAGTTCTTCGACCGCCTCCGGAAACACTCAATGAGGTTAAACCCTGCCAAATGCACATTTGGGGTCAGCCGAGGCAAAGTCTTAGGATACATGGTCACCGAGCGAGGCATCGAGGTTGATCCTCAAAAGATCAAGGCCATCATCGAAATGAGACCACCGCAAACTCAAACAGAGGTGAAAAGCTTCATGGGCCGCCTACAGTATATCAGCCGCTTCGTCAATCAGTTGACCTCCATGTGCGAGCCAATTTTCAAACTGATGAAGAAGAACGCCGACGTCGAATGGAACTCAGAATGCCAAGATGCCTTTGAAGAATTAAAGGCGTACCTTATGAGTCCTCCGATTCTCTGTCCTCCCCACGAGGAGAAGCCAATGTTGCTATACCTAACTGTGACCGACACCGCGGACGGAGCCATGCTCTGACAAGCAAAGAAAGAGTCACGAGTCGAGAACGCCATCTACTTCGTCAGTCGAAAGTTTCAAGGCAGCGTACTCAACTACTCAGCCCTCGAGAAAACCTGCGCAGCTCTAGTATGGGTCGTCGGAAAATTACGACACTACATGCAGACGCATACGGTGCACTTGGTTTCCAAGATGGACCCCGTCAAATACCTCTTCGACAAACCATCTCTGTCAATGAGGCTCGCTAAATGGTCTTTCTTCCTAGCAAAATTTGACATCAAGTACGTGAACCAAAAATCAATCAAGGGACGGGCAATGGCCGAACAGCTGGCTGACTTCCCAACCGACGAGGCTCGAGGCCCTGAACCACAAATTCCAAACGAAGGAATCTTCGCACTCGAAGGCAAAAATCGATGGCAAATGTTTTCGATGGAGCGGCCAACAAAAAAGGAAATGGCTTCGGTATGCTCTTGGTCGACCCCAAGGACGAGCACACCCCAATCGCCATAAAGCTAAATTTTGAGGTAACCAACAATGCCGCCGAATACCAAGCCTGTGCCGCCGGACTAGAGGCCGCACTCGAAAGGAACATCCAAAAACTCGAGGTCTATGGGGACTCAGCCCTGATCATCAACCAAGTTTCCAACAAGTGGAAAACAATAGACCCAGGCCTGCAAAAGTACCACGCCTGCATGGAGGACCTCATCACACAATTCGAAGAGGTCACCTTCCACTACTTGCCAAGAGACCGAAATCGGTTTGCAGACGCCTTAGCCACTTTGGCTTCACTTGTGGAAATCCCAGAAGGAAAAGCAATCAAGCCCTTCAAGGTCGGACGAAAGGAAATTCCTGCCTACTGCTGCGAGATCAAACCAGAGCCCAAGCCCATCAATGAGCCATGGTACAACCAGATCTTCCAATACCTCAAAAACGGGGAAACCGCCTTCATGAACGAAGAAGGTCAACGCAGGGAAGGAGCCAAAGCCAAGAGCATCATGGCCCTAAAATGCCTCGCCTCTCACTTTGTCATCCTTGGGGACATGCTATACAAGAAACGCTACCAAGGACCACTCCTACGCTGCATCAGCCAGGGAGAAGCAAACGAGCTCATGAACGAAGTCCACAATGGGGCTTGCGGTCCCCACATGAACGCCAGGGCCCTAATGCAAATCATTCTCCGAATGGGCTACCACTGGATCTCTAAGGAGGCAGACTGCATCCACTTTGTCCGAAGCTGCGACAAGTGTCAACGGTTCTCCAACCTCAATCATCTACCTCCTCACGATCTCTACTGCATGACTACGCCCTGGCCCTTCGCCACATGGGGAATTGACGTCATCGGGAAAATTGCTCCGCCAGGCAGCAACGGCCACGAGTTCGTCTTGGTAGCCATCGACTACTTCACCAAATGGGTCGAAGCCAAGTCCTACAAGGTGCTCACCTCCAAGAAAGTCGCGCATTTCCTCAAGGAAAACATCATCTGCCGATACGGCATCCCGAACGAGGTCATATCAGACAACGGCTCCCACTTCGAAGGAGAATGCGACAGACTGCTGGCCGAATTCAAAATCACACGCCACAAGTCTTCTCCCTACCGGCCACAAACGAACGGCGCCGTGGAAGCAGCGAACAAGACCCTCGAACGGATCATCTGGAAAATGACCTCCCGAGGACGAGATTGGCCCAAGAAGCTGCACCTTGCACTTTGGGGCTACCGAACATCAGTCAGAACAGCCACGGGAGAAACCCCATTCGCCCTGACATACGGGATGGAAGCAGTCCTTCCCATTGAATTGGAAATTCCCTCACTCCGAGTGCTGCTGGAAAATGAAATCAATGAAGTCGAATGGCTCCGAAGCCGACACGACGAATTGGCTCTGCTAGACGAGCGACGACTAAAGGCCATGGAACACGTCCGAGCCTACCAGAGCAGAATGGCTAGAGCTTTTGACAAGAAAGTCAAGTCCCGAGACATAAGGGAAGGCGATCTGGTACTCAAAGAAAAGCCTCCCACTCGAACCAACCCACTGGGAAAATAGGAACCAACATGGATCGGCCCTTTCGTGGTTCAAAAGATCTTCTCCGGAGGTGCCATGAAGCTGACAGACCTAGACGGCAATCCCTTCATAAATCCAGTCAACGGAAGTAAACTTCGCAGATTCTTCACCTAAAGAAGATCAAACTGTGCATCTCCTAGCACTCCATGTAGTGTCGAACTACGCAGACCTGAGCCCTCTAGTACGGGGGAACGTAGGCAACCTTAATTGGTCTGGTCTAAAAACACACAAAAAAGTCAAAAGTTTGAATGTCATCCAAGACCTCCATCAAGCTACGCACTTTCCAAGAGCATGCCCCCACCATCACCTTGACCAAGTCAAACGACGGCGGCAACATCTAAGGACATCCGAGGGTCACTCAACGTCAAACGACTGACCCATGTCAACTTCCAAGCCAGGGGATTGCCTTCACCCTCACGCGCTTACAAAAAAAAAAAGCTCAAGCAGAAGCTACAAAAGAGGTCAAAAGCCCGACGCCAACAAGCAAGAGGCAAGGAAGCTACGGAAAAGACCATCAAAACGACTTGTCAAGGGATCATTCAACTTCCCATACAAACACAAAACCCAAGCAAAAGGGATTGTCGTCAAGGCCCAGGCAGCTTCAGCGCACAAATACAACAGAAAGGTCCAAAGCTGGACGCCGCCAAGGTTCACAAAAGAAACGAAAAGCGAACAAGAGATCTTGCGTCTCGACAAAGCTTTAAAAGTAAATCACAAATCACTAACGATTACAACATTTCTTGATGAGTTCAAGCACGGTCTACTCTCAAGTTCACAACATGCTAAATGATAGCTTAATACATTTAACAAATAATGTGTTTACAATGCAATGAATGGATACCTAGGAGGTCATTCCGCGCCATCTGCGCTTGTCCCCTCGCCATTCTTCCCTTTCTTCCCTCGTCCCCGGCGAGTCTTCTTTCGCTCCATGCGAGCCATCTCTGTCTCTCTCAGTCCGAGATCAGGGGTCCTCCCAGTAGAGTCAAACAATCCAGCAGCTCGCAGGGCTTCATTCGCCCGTGCTTCAGCTCGGATCTCCTCCCTGCGAGTCTGCAAAAGAGGACCTCTCTTCGTCAGTCGGTCAACTCTAGTCTCGTAGTCAAACAAAGTGTCTCCTGTAACATCCTGAGGATCAGACCAGGCTTCGGCACTCCTAAGGCAATAGCTACTACGGCAATTGGGCCCCAGAATCGCTTCACGCCTACTCCCCAAAACCACTTGGGACTGCCCAATGCACTGCTCATACCAAGCCAGGTATTGGGTCGTCAATACGACATTCTCCCGACATCTAAGGAGCACCACGCGAGGGAAAGCGGAATACTTCCATACCCTCAGAAAATACAGAAGAGCACCTGGAGCTGCCATAGAAAGAGGAGCTACCTCCGCAGTAGCAAGGTCATCCCAGCCCAACAAAGGCTCCTGCTTCATCCCGAACTGCCGGGAAACAAGCGACGGAATATAGAAGGAGGACCAAGACAAACCTGGAACTCTGACCACATAGGACCCTTCCTGAAAGGCCCTCCTAGTCTCAATCCCCCAGTGCGGAACCCACCAACGGATCTGATGCGTACCAAGCTGTGTCATCCATCTCTCCCAGGCGGATTGATCCATATCCAACACAAGGGGATGCTGAGCAAATGTCCATGGGCTGAATGATGCCGGATCCTCACGCATAGCCTGAAGTCTCTCCCGCAACCACAAGGTGAGCAAAGCGGGGCTTCCCCCTCTCATGAACCGATCCCCAGTCGCCAGACAGTCAATACCATGAAGAGTCTCCCCCAGCACCAACGGGACAATATCCTCTCTAGCTCTGCAGTGCCCTACCACATCCAGCAAAGCACCGTCACATACCCCAATGGAGCTGACCATGAAAAGCGTTGCTATCACGCACAAGGCAAATGCATCCCACAAGACATCACTCTCATCATAAATCATAAACCGCTCCAGCAGTGCAGAAATGTCAATATGACCCGAATCGAGGACCATGTCCTGCACTTCTCCCAACGAAGTCCGAAGAAAGCATGCAAGCTTCACACTCACGAAAGCACCGCCAATCAAAGGAAGCGAGATAGCCTCCACCTCCGGTCCTCCCATCAAAGCTCAAAAATCCTCAAAAGTGGGCATCACTTCATTGTAGGAGAAGCTATACACATGCCTCCTAACATCCCAGAACTTCGCGGCAGCCCGCAACAATTCCCAATCAGGAACCAACTCTTTAAGGGACCAAACCGAGCAGAGTCGAAACCTTACCTCGAAAGCCCGCCTCTGATGCCTCATACGGTGTCGCATCCACATTTTCAGCCGCTCAAGGAAGTATGCTTGCCGCTCCTTCGAAAGCCTCGACAAAATTCGTGGAACGTACGAAGAATCCATGGAAAAAATGGGGGTTCCTAGAAAAAATGGGGAAGAAAGCTCGAAATGACTGCAAATGGGGAGTGGGGAAAGTCCAGACATCTGGAAAACACTTATCCCTTCCCAAAAGCAAAGGAGATACGTACGGACCTCTTTGCATCCCAAGTTGGTCCGTACGGACCTTGTTGCACCATGGTCCCACTTTTCCAGCAAACAGTACAACAACCACTGTTCCCAGCAGGACCTTGCTCCAAACTGCCCAAATTCTGGCCAAAGCCATTTCCGGCAAGCATACGCTACCCACAAACGCACTCCCAACTCACGTGGCATGCACAAATAATAAAATAGCAACAATTCCTAGGACAATTCCCGGGAATCACAAAATATGGCATTACATCTTAAAATAAAACGCTTTTGCTAGGCAAATACAAGTGTTTTACTACAGGTACCCATAATGTCTGTTGCTAAAAAAAAAAGAGAAAGGAGATATGGAAAGAGGGAAAGCAAATGAGCCCTAATCCGACTCTTCATCATCATCATCAATCGAGAAGTCAGGCACCTCGGCAAACTCGCCAGCCACACCCTCGTCATCAGAATACTGTACCCCCTCCTGGGGTGGGTACTCAAAATACACTGAAGGGTCAAACCCGGCAAAAGGATCGAAGAAGGAAGGCTCTGAAGAACTCTCTCCCGGTGCCTCCTGCGAAGGCCAGAACTGGTGAAAGAACGGTTGCCTCTGGACTCCCGAAGACGTCCCGGCATCCATGCTATGCCGCCCCCGAATGGGTCCCTCCAACTGCTGCCCTGGCTCAGCCCTCGGGGGAGGAACGTCCACAGAACGCCTCGAAGGCATCGGCTCGTATGCCGGCACACGCCGCGAAGACCTGCAGGACAGCTTCCCCGCCAACTTCTTCGCAAAGGACCGCATCGCCACATAACGGCGGGTCAGCATGTCAAAAGCTCTCCCCGAGACCTGCAAACGGCCAAAGAAACACTCAGCTAAAGAGATACAGGCATACAAAAAGAGAAAAATACAGAAAAGATGCCAAGATGAAAAAGAGTAAGCACACTCACCGGCATATCCGGGTCAACCCGATAGGCCGCAGGAGCCTGCTCAGGGACGGGTACCGAAACCCTCCACCTCGACGAATCCCCACGAACGTATGTAAAGTCCGGCCCAGGCACCGGAACCTCTGGGGGACCTGGTGGGCCATCCTGCCTCTCCCTTGCCAACACCTGTGGCGTCCTCAGCTTCCTCCTAACGAAGGCCCCATACTCCTCTCCATACAAAACAAACTCATCGGCATTCACGCCTCCAAGATATCTCTCAAACTCCAGCATGTCCATGTCACGGGAATCCATCATCCCAAAAGGCGGGTCCCTCGGAGCCATGGGGAGCATACCCGGGCCATGCTGCCAGAAGACCCTCTCCCCCGAATACATGACATCGCAGGTCAGGCCCCGCAGCATCTTCCTCTGCGCCGTCACCACGGGACCACCCTCAAAATCGTCATCCCCATACCAAGCCCAGGGCTACAGATCAAACTCCGCCGGGCTATCTCTCCCCAGATGCTCCTGCACATCCCCGTAGGCGATGGTGAGCTTCCCCCTACTCGTCCTCCTCCTCCTCAACGGGCGGGCCTAGCCCAACATAGCAGGATAGGCCGCTATGGCCTCAGCATCTCGATCCCACGGGAAGCACCGGAAGATCTCATAGAACCACACCTGCGACAAAAGCAGAAAAGGCTCAGTGCAAAAGAAAATGGAGAAATGACAAATTGCTAAATCAAAAACAGCAATAAACTTATACCTCCAAAGCAAAATCAAAGCAGCCCAAAGAATCAAGCCACGCCCCGCCAAAAACCGGTCCAAAGAAAAATAAAGCTCGGCCAGGGCCGCCTCGCCCCAAGCTATCTCGCAAAACCTCTCCAAATCAATCAGACTCTCCAGCAGAGGAAAAGGAGCCGCAGTCGCATGATTCGAGAACAGAGTCTGGGAAAGGACAAACCACAGGAAGGAGCGCGCCAGCTGCTCTGCTGTCACCAAGACAGTACCCCGGCGATAATCCCCGATGTTGGCCGTAATCCGCATCTCTACGTCACTGTACAGCATGCCTAGGCCCCTGCGAGGAAAAGGCGCAAAGCCCAACAGCTCAGCCAGCACCCCATCGGATACCCTGTCCCTCCACCGCACTGGCCCTCCTTTGAAGGAAAGCCCAGTAATAGCTGCAAAGTCGGTGGGAGTCACCGTCACCTCGCCCCAGCTCAAATGGAAGGTGTGGGTGGTATCCCACCAATACTCGGACAAGCCCAGGAAGATACTCTTGTTCTTCCTCGTATCAGAAATCCCGGCCAAGTTCTCCACGAACGCGCCCAAGTCGAAAGCGAAGACTAGCCTCTTAGGGCTCGGCCTGCCCTCCCTAGAGATGTCCGGCAACTGCTGCCACAACTCCACTACTGCCTCGAGCGACCCTCGAGACTTCATCTTTTTGGCTTTCCTAGACAAAGGCCCCTCATCCTGCAGGTAAACACAGCAAAGGTACGTCAGTTACAATGCAAAATACCAAAAGGAAACGGGCATTAAAAAAAAGTCCGTCTCAACATTGCACACAATTTCCACATGTAACCCGTCACAAAACACGGCACACATTGCACACAATTTTCACATGTAACCCGTCACAAAACAAGGCACACATTGCACACAATTTTCACATGTAACCCATCACAAAACATGGCACACATGGCACACAATTTTCACATGTAACTCGTCAAAAAACACGGCATGCATTGCACATAATTTTCCCCATGCAGTCCGCCACAAAACACGGCACACACTGTACAAATTTTCTCAACAGAGGGATTAAGCCTTACACGACACATTTTCAAAAGACCCGTCATAAAACACGGCACACATTGCACATAAACTCCCCACAAAGTCCGTCACCAAAAACACGGCACACATTACATGACACATTTTCAAGAGAAAAGTCCGTCCCTACACGGCACATACTTTCAGACAAAACCCGTCACAAAACACAGCACATGTCACATTTTTCACAAAACTTGTCCCTACATGGCAATTTTTCACAATGTACACACGGAAATAGCATAAGGTACAAAACACCAAAGCATGCATTTCAAAGAGAGGCACTTTATTTTTACAAATAAGAGCTAATCTACACATTTTTGCACAAAAATCACATACCCACAATTTTTACATGCTCAATTTCAAAAATTCATCGCGAATTTCACAAAAAGCATGGCAAACAACAAAAGCCCCAAATATGCGAAAAACTAAAACCTAGTTCTAGCATACAACAATTCAATCAAGGAATCAAGACGAAATTGATTTCTTACCTCCCCGACATTCCTAACTCGCCTATTGTGCACCTCCGGATTCGGATACAACACATCCGGGTTTCTCGACGAAGGCACAAAGGAAGTGCAATTCCTTTGAAGATCCGCCCTTTGCTCGATCGCCTCTTGACTCCGTTGACGACGACCTCTCCTTGCTCTTTCCGCCATTGACAAGCAATTCAAGCTAAATGTGGAGGATTTTTTTAGGAAATTTGGAGCAAAAATGGAGTTTTCTCCTTCTCTCTCTCGGCTGCTCACGAAACTGGAAGAAGAAAAGGAAGGGTTGCCTCGGTTCTGCAACTGGTCAAAACCTGGGGAATTTAAAAAACCACAAAGGTCCGTATGGACCTCTTTGCAGAGAGAGAAGATCCGTACGGACCACTTTGCAATATAAGGCCAAATTACTTCTTTGCCCTTATAATCTTTGCCCCTGGCTGTCCAAAGGCCTATTTCAGCAGATTCAATGCAGTTTGGTCCTTAACCCAACAAAACCAACTCCGGCCGTCATCGTAAGTCCGGATTTTGCCCACTAAACGGCAATGCAGACCCCGGCGGCCGTCATCGTAAGCCCGGATTTTGCCCACTAAACGGTAACACAAACACCGGCCATCATCGTAAGCCCGGACCTCGCCCACTAAACGGTAAAACAAGCGCAAAAGGAGCCAGCACCTCCAAGCACAAATCCCAAGGCACAAAACGCCTCCAAAACGCCAAACGGTGAATCAACCACCGGCCATCAAATTATGCCCGAAGTCACCTTCTCAGCGGACAAAGCCCCTATGAGGCCACATATTCCCAGCAGATGAACACCGACAGTCATCGTAAGTCCAACCTTTCCCCCAGCGGACAAAACATGAGATATTCACGCCTCTCACAATCAAAGCACAAGGCAGCCATGCCTCCATAAACCACAGTCAGAAGACGAATCAAGTCCTCATGCACGACTCAACCGCAGTCAGAAGACGAATCAAGTCCTCATGCACGATGCAACTGCAGCCAGAAGACGAATCAAGTCCTCATGCACGACGCAACCGCAGCCAGAAGATAAGTCACATCCTCATCACTATCTTCAGCCCAGAAGGCTTTAAATTACTCGGTCCGGAAGACCGTATAAACTTCCCAAATCATTATCCCTAGCCCGGAAGGCTTTAAACCACCCGATTCGGAAAATCATAAAATTTCCATCTCAGGGCGCCACCACGTCCTCATAATCGACCTCGGCGGTCACACGACACTTCAGGGCACCACCACGCCCGCATACACTCATGATTTCGCGACCTCTGAACTACGATCAGGCTTGATTCCCGCTAGGGATACGTAGGAATCCTATCACAGGGTCCAGCCAGCCGACCTATACGGTCATCCAGGACGCCACTACGTCCTTACCATCGACCTATACGGTCACCCAGGATGCCACCACGTCCTTACCACCGACCTATACGGTCACCCAGGACGCCACCACGTCCTTACCATCGACCTATACGGTCACCCAGGACGCCACCACGTCCTTACCATCGACCTATACGGTCACCCAGGACGCCAACACGTCCTTACAACCGACCTATACGGTCACCCAGGATGCCACCACATCCTTACCATCGACCTATACGGTCACCCAGAATGCCACCACGTCCTTACCACCGACCTACACGGTCACCTAGGACGCCACCACGTCCTTACAACCGACCTATATGGTCACCTAGGACGCCACCACGTCCTTACCATCGACCTATACGGTCACCCAGGACGCTACCACATCCTTACAACTGACCTATACGGTCACCCAGGATGCCACCACGTCCTTACCATTAACTTATACGGTCATCCAGGATGTCACCACGTCCTCAGACCCTCAAGGTCACCCATAGGATACCATCAAATCCACACACAGAGTTTCAGTCAGAGGACATCTCACGTCCTCATGCACAATAACACTCACCCCACACACGAACTACGATCAGGCTTGATTCCCGCTAGGGATACGTAGGAATCCTATCACAGGGTCCAGCCAACTGACCTAAACGATCACACAACAGGACACCGCCATGTCCTCACACACTACAAGGAAAACCGGATTTAGAGACGGAAATTTAGAGACGGACGGAATCCGTAGCTAATTTGGCGACAGATTAGAGACAGAACCAAAAATCAGAGACGGATTCGGATTCCGTCTCTAAATTAGAGACGGATTCAGATTCCGTCTCTAATTCAGAGACGGAATATGAATCCGTCTCTAATTCAGAGACGGAATCCGAATTCGTCTCCAATTCAGAGACGGAATCCGAATCCGTCTCTAATTTAGAGACGAAATCTGAATCCGTCTCAAAATCAGAGACATTTAGAGACGAAATCTGATTCCGTCTCTAATTTAGAGACGGATTCAGATTCCGTCTCTAAATTTTAGAGACGGGTTTTGTATCTGTCTCTAAAATAGAGACAGATTCAGAATCCGTCTCTAAATTAGAGAACGGTCGAGAATCAGTCTCTAAACTTTAGAGACAGATTTTAACCCGTCTCTAATTTAGAGACAGATTTTTGAATCCGTCTCTAATTTAGTGACAGATTCAACATCTCTCTTTAAAATTTAGAGACAGATTTAGTATCCGTCTCTAAATTTGACTTTTCTTCTATATACTTTCATTTGTTTAGTTTTTTTCTATCTTTTGTTATCTAGTCAATAAAAATTTTAATAAAAAATAAAAAATAAATATAGGATAGTCCGTCCCTCTTTTGACTTTTCTTTTATATACTTTCATTTGTTTAGTTTTTTCTATCTTTTTTCTATGACTTTTTCTAAAAAAACCAGCGATTAACAAAGGCTAAAATATTGTTTTCTAGTCAATAAAAAATTTTTAAAAAATAAAAAATAAATATAGGATAGTCCGTCCCTCTTTTGACTTTTCTTCTATATACTTTCATTTGTTTAGTTTTTTTCTATCTTTTTTTATATAACTTTTCTAAAAAAACCAGCGATTAACAAAGGCTAAAATATTGTTTTCTAGTCAATAATTTTTTTTTTAAAAAATAAAAAATAAATAGAGGGTAGTCCGTCCCTCTTTTGACATTTTTTTTATATACTTTCATTTGTTTAGTTTTTTTCTATCTTTTTTTCTATAACTTTTTCTAAAAAAAACCACTGATTAACAAAGGCTAAAATATTGTTTTCTAGTCAATAAATTTTTTTTAATAAATAAAAAATAAATATAGGGTAGTCCGTCCCTCTTTTGACTTTTCTTCTATATACTTTCATGTGTTTATTTTTTTTCTATCTTTTTTTCTATAACTTTTTCTAAAAAAAACAACTGATTAACAAAGGCTAAAATATTGTTTTCTAGTCAATAAAATTTTTTTAAAAAAATAAAAATAAATATAGGGTAGTCCGTCCCTCTTTTGACTTTTCTTCTATATACTTTCATTTGTTTAGTTTTTTTCTATCTTTTTTTATATAACTTTTTCTAAAAAAATCACTAATTAACAAAGTCTAAAATATTATTTTTTTAGTCAATAAATATTTTTTAAAAAAATAAAAAATAAATATAGGATAGTCCGTCTCTCTTTTAACTAAAATTTGGGGTAAATCAAATAAAAACATGTAAATATTTTAGATATGTTTTTGTAAATTTCAGTAATAAAAAAAAGTCTAAAATATTTTTTCCTATTCAATAAAAAAAATAAAAATTATTAGTTATTCTTAGTAATATTATTAATATTATACTGTTTATATAATTAATACTAATATTAATTAATTAATCAATTATATAATTAATAATTCATTAATAAAAATTATTGATAATAAATATTATTATTTTTGATATTAGGCATAAATATTTTAGTTAGCAATGTAATATAGTGTGAAACAAATATAAATATGTGATGTGGCTTTGTTTGATTGGATATCAAACTTTCACGCGGATCATGAGCAAAGCAACATCTAACCGTTCATTACATTCAATCCAACGGTCCATATTAATTCAAACAAAATCACTTCCCTCAACTCATTTTTTTTTCCTATTTTTCTATTTCTCTGTTTCTCTTCTCTCTCTATTTCTCTCTCTCTCCTCCCTCAAAATCCAGGCGCCCCATCTCACTCTCTACCCAATTTCGAATTCTTCTCTCTCTCTCTCTAAAAATTCATCATTCAAACCTTCAAACCTCTATCTCTAACTCACAAAATCTTCATCTCCGTCCCATTTCACCCCCCCTATTCCGAAAATCTCACCCCAAAATCCTCCCTGTGATTCATCGAAGAAGACTTTGAATTTGAAGAAAGAGTTGGGCTTGTGATTACTTGGAGTGGGGTGCAAATTGGAGCAAAATTCTTTGGGTGTGGAGTTATCTTGTCCACCTCTACTTTCTCCGGCCATCTTCTCAGTTTCCGGTGAACTTCACGGCGGACCTCCGGCCAATTTCCGGCGAACCCAATTGTTCGAAGGTAAAATTCTTCCTTTGATATTAAGTGACAGGTTTGTTGTTGTTGTTGAAGTTGGAGGAAAGGTTGGGATTGTTTGGAGGTGTTATTTTTTATCCTTTTCTCTCATTAATTCATAGACTTTTTATGCTTGGGGTTAGTTGTGTTATTTTTGGATCCTTCTTAAACCAGGAAACTACATCGGCGGCAAGCTGAAACAACATCGGCAATGGGGCGGCCGCACGGGCATGAGTGATGCGTGCGCCTCACGGGCGATAGGTTGAATTTGTGTTTGTACAACGGCGAGGCGAGCGCCCGGGATGATGGCGAGGCGAGCGCCTCGGCCTTCGATTCTTGATTGAGTTGCTAATTGTGTTCTTTGGCGCTGGTCTTGAGTTATGCTATTCTTGAAGCTATTGGCATGCGTTACCACGATTTCTTCTTGCGGCATCTATGTGTTCCTTATGAAATCACCTGCTATTTTTATTCTCAAGTTGGCCTACTATAGTTTTTGTCTCGTAGTTGACTACTTCTTGTCTTTGATGTTGCCTAAATAATGTGTCGTAGTTGACTATTTTTAGTAGTGATATTTTGATATTGTTAATTGATGTATATGACAATTTTTTCAATAAAAGGTTATTTATAAGTTTATTTTAATTAGTAGTATATATTAATATAATTCATATATATATATATATATACACACACACACACACACACACATATATATATATATATATATATATATATATATATATATATATATATATATATATATATATATATATATATATATAACAAGGAAAAATGATTTTAGAGACGGCAAATTTTGTAGCTAAAATGAAGATTTCGTAGCTAAATCGTGTTTAGAGACAGATTTGTTCCGTAGCTATTCCGTGGGTGCAGCTTCGTCGCTAAATTGGGCGTCACTGTTTTGTAGCTGTTTTAGAGACGGACACATCCGTCTCTAATTTAGAGACGGACACATCCGTCTCTAAAACAGCTACAAAACAGCGACGCCCAATTTAGCGACGAACCTGCACCCACGGAATAGCTACGGAACAAATCCGTCTCTAAACACGATTTAGCTACGGAATCTTCATTTTAGCTACGAAATTTGCCGTCTCTAAATCCGTTTTTCCTTGTAGTGACAAACCGACCCACACATCCACTTCCTCACCCAGCACGCGATCCAGATCAGGACCCTTATCTTATCGACGACCCCACTTCCTCCGTAAGTGACATCGTCGAGGGGCTTCTGTAAGTACCCCAATCTGGATCACCCTCTTCCGAGCACATGGGAAACACCACAGACTCACACAAACGCAGTCTCGAAGACCCGTGACACTCAAAAAACTCAAAACCACCAATCAAAGCAAGGGAGGGGCCTTTCTGGCACAAAAGGGGACAAAAGGACCTTTGAGGAATTCTGTAAAAATGCAGAGTTGGTCCGTACGGACCTCTTTGTTGCCATGATTACTGAATCCTCTTAAAGTCCAAAATATCCCTCAAATCCCGGAAGGCATCATTACTCAGCTTCATGGGAGGTCCGTACGGACCTTTATACATGCAAGTTGGTCCGTACGGACCTTCTTGCTACCAGACACCATCATTGCTGAATCTTCTTAAAGTCCACTTATTCCCTCAAATCGAGGAAAACCAAAACCTTGGATTACCTGGAAGGTCCGTACGGACCTTCTTGCACAAAATCCATGGCTATAAATAGAGGGCTCCCCCTCCCTCATTTCACAGATCTCCTTCTTCTCTCCTCTCCCCCCATCCTTCAGGCATCCCTCTAAGTCCTCTCGAGGCAATCCCGGCCCCTTTCGGATCCTTCTGAGGCCTTCCGAGCTCCCTTGTGGTGCTCCGAAGCCTCTCCGAGCACTCCCGCGATGCTCCCGCGCTGCCCCGAGGCACTCTCGAGGTACTCTGAGGCCCCTCATGGTACTCTAAGGCCTTAACTGGTCTTTCCCGAGAAGTCCCGGCTCTTTCCGAGTCAAACCGGCAACTCGGACGCATGTCGAAACTCTGCCCGAGTGACCCCTGCCATCTCGACGCACGCCGAAACTCTGCCCGAGTGACCCCTGCCATCCCAACGCACATCGAACCTCTGCCCGAGTGATCCCTGCGATCCCAACGCACGCCAAAACTCTGTCCGCAGACAACCGGCTCATCCCGAAGCAATTCCGGTCCGTCCCGGAACACTATTCCACCCTCAAGCACTATTCCCCCGTGGAAGACAGACACGAACCAACATTGGTAAGGCTTCCTTCCTACACTATTTCAATACATTTCAATAAGCAGTGTACAATGTAGACATCCGGCACAGCATGCATTTTTAAAAACACATACACACACACACACACAACAGTTAAAGAATATAAGGGGTACTGAAAGACTCGTTTTTACGAGGCGACTCGGGTGAGCTCTAATATTCTAATATTCTCTTCCCGATGAGTCATCTGACCTCCAAACTCAAAAATTTCATCACACAAAAACTGTTTATTTTTAAACTGATGCCCTTTTTCAATGTTTTGGGCTTAATAAAAACGGCGTGGCAATTCTACAAAGCAAACACACAGCGAGACACCTCCAACGCAAAACGGAATAAAGCCAGATGCCGGGGCACGATTGCGCTGCCTCTCGGATCCAGACAACTTCCTAAAAGCGACAAAAACGCGAGATGCCAGGGCCCCGCGCGCAAGCTGGATCCGGGTAATTTCTTATGGAAGAAAACCTAGTTTGTCTTTCATGAGGATTTGGGGTTGCGAAGCTTATGTGAAGAGACTTGTCTCTAATAAGTTAGAACCTAAATCCGACAAGGTTATTTTCGTTGGTTACCCTAAGGAAACCAAAGGGTATTATTTTTACAGCCGCAATGAGAACAAAGTGTTTGTTGCTCGATATGGTGCTTTTCTTGAGAAACAATTTTTCAATAAAGTATCTAGCGGGAGTAAAATTGATCTTGAAGAAATTCAAGAACCCGAGAATAACATGGAACCGATAGTAGAGACTGAACCAAGTCCACAAGAAGTTGTGGAACCGGTTCAAGATCCACAAGTCCATCGTAGATCGGATAGGTTACGATCCGCACCCGAGAGATATGGATTTCTCGTGTCAAAAAGTAATGAAGTGGAAGTCATTGAGAATGACGAACTTACTTCCTATCAAGAAGCGATGTCCGGTCCCAATTCGGATAAATGGTTAGAAGCCATGAAATCCGAATTGCAATCCATGTCGGATAATCAAGTTTGGAACTTGATTGAGCCACCCGAAGGCGTAAAAACTATAGGGTGCAAGTGGGTCTTCAAGAAGAAGACTGACACGGATGGGAAGGTGCATACTTACAAGGCTAGGCTTGTAGCAAAGGGATATAGGCAAATTCATGGTGTACACTATGATGAAACCTTCTCGCCTGTTGCCATGCTTAAGTCTGTTAGAATTTTGATTGACATAGCTGCGTATTATGACTATGATATATGGCAAATGGATGTCAAAACTGCTTTCCTTAATGAAAAACTGCTTGAGGATGTGTATATGACACAATCCGAAGGTTTTGTAGATCCACGAAATTCTAACAAGGTGTGCAAGTTGCAAAGATCCATTTATGGATTGAAGCAAGCTTCTAGGAGATGGAATCTTTGGTTCGATGGGAAAATCAAAGAGTTTGGTTTTATCAAGAACGAAGATGAACCTTGTGTATACATGAAATTCAGTGGGAGCGTTGTGCTATTTCTCTTATTGTATGTCGATGATATCTTACTCATTGGAAATGACATTCCTGCGCTTGAGACTGTCAAGTTTGGTTAGGGAAGTTTTTCTCAATGAAATATATGGGCGAAGTCGCTTACATCCTTGGTATCAATATCTATAGAGATAGATCTAAGAGGATAATTGGTTTGAGTCAAAGTACCTACATTGACAAGGTTCTTAGAAGATTCAAGATGGAAAATTCTAAGAGAGGTAACTTGCCAATGGGTCATGGTGTTACTCTTAGTAAGACTCAGTGTCGTAAGACAACTGATGAACGAAAGAGGATGAATGATATTCCATACGCTTCAGCTATTGGTTCTATCATGTACGCTATGATTTGTACTAGACCCGACGTCTCGTATGCTTTGAGCATGACGAGTCAATACCAATCTGATCCTGGTGAGAACCATTGGATGGCAATCAAGACAATCCTAAAGTACTTAAGAAGGACTAAGGATGCGTTCTTGGTATTTGGAGGGATGGAAGAAGATCTTGTTGTAAGAGGTTACACAGATGCTAGCTTCCAAACCGATAAGGATGATTTCCGACTGCAGTCGTGATTTTTGTTTATGCTTAACATAAGTGCGATCTGTTGGAAGAGTTCCAAGCAGAGTACTATTACCGATTCTACTATTGAGGTCGAATATATAGCGGCATCCGATGCAGCTAAGGAGGCAGTTTGGATCAAGAAGTTCATTAGTGACTTGGAAGTTGTTCCAAGTATCACTAATCCGGTGGAACTTTATTGTGACAATAATGGTGCCATTGCGGAAGCAAAGGAACCAAGGTCACATCAGTGATCCAAACATATACTTAGACGTTTCTATCTCATTCGAGAGTTCATTGATCGGGGAGACGTTAAGATATTCAAAGTATCAACTGATGATAACATTGGGGATCCGCTTACAAAGCCCCTCGCACAAGCAAAGCATGATGGTCATGTGAGGTCCATGAGTATTAGATACATAGATGGAGCCTAGTGCAAGTGGGAGATTGTTGGTGTAATGCCCTAGGCTATAGTTATGTTTAACTTGAACCGTTATGTATCATCTTTATCATTTATTATAGAGCCCGATTATTCTGTTCATTATATGTTTGCATGTTTATTATTTTGAACTGCGTCCCTAGTTGTTGTGAACAACTAGTATAAGTTTGTAATAGATAATCATGGAGATGATTATATGCATGGAGATGCACATTACACTTATGGATACTTACTAGAGAACAAGTATTAGACTTGACCTACTTATGAGATTTATGACATGGTCTGTTGTCTTGATTAAATCTCATGATAGTTGTGTTATTGAATCCTTTGTACCTGAAATTATCATCGTCTTACACATGATGAAGATCGTGTTTGATATAGTCTAATACTATCTTTAATCGGATAGCAATAAGGGATATGTTAGCACGATTGGATTCATGTAGGGAAGAATGATAAGTCAAGATGGGATTTGTCCCTCTTATGAAGAGAGATGTTTGCTTGGGCCCCTCGATGAATAGTGTTGATGAAATGTGTGGCCACACTCAATTGATTTGATAGAGATCAAATGCATTTGGATTATCAACATATTCGGAATCGAGAAAGCATTGAACGAAATGAGTTGACCTAGACCACGACTCATGTTCAATTAGACATCGTGGACAAAGGGATTGTGACTTTGATCTATCGGGGAATCAAGCTTTGATGTTATATTAATTGGGTGGATATAATGGTTTGCTAGAAACCACTTATGTCTTGTGAGGTCATGTTTTGACTCACTACCAACATAATATAATTCCTTTTGGGTTACACACAAAGAACGAATTTGATTCTGGCTAAAATTTGGAATTCTGGCTAAGTGTGTAGCGCGACATACTTGCCACTGGCTAAGTGTGTAGCGCGACTTATTTTGCCACCTGAAAAAAATGGAAATTGGTTCACATGGTCGCGCGACACAACTTGCCTGGCGTTGGGCACGACTCGTACTCTTGAGCATGAGTCGTTCCCGGAATCCGCATGACTAATTTTTGGGGCACGACTCGTATCATGACTGATTTTGGCCTGGCACGACTCGTTCCCTTGGGCAAGACTCGTGCCCGTAGCGAATTTTAGTCCGTACGCGGTTCCAAGGCCGGATTGGTTTTATAGTTTGACAAGGTTTCTACCCTAATTGTTAGGGGATTTATATGGGATATAAACACAAACTTTGGACAGCCATAAAATCTCTCTCACCTCCATACATCATTGCTCTAGATTTATGAAATCCTAGGCCTTGATCAATTCCATAGTTTTTGCCATTGATTATTGAAATCGTTTCAATAATCGAGAAGGATCATCTAGCAATCCAACAAGAAAAGTTCTTGGTTCGTTCGCGTGTGGATCACCATTAGAGGGAGGTTGCTTTATCTCCTAAAGCTTGAAGATCTCCATTGTTGATTTCATCACCAAGGTTTTGAACAAGGAAGAAGAAGATCTGATTCGACATCAAAATTCCAAGGCTTGAATTTTGAGATCTACTTTGACAAACTTCATCGCATTCGAGGTATGTAATTCTATTTCATGGTTTTTCTAATCTCTTCATGCTAAACGGATCTAAGGGCTAGGGTTTTGATGTTCTTTGTTAAATTTTCCGCTGCATTTGTAACCCCAAAACCCAACAGATCGGTGCCAATATCATGAGATATCTGACCGGCTTTTTTGTTCTATGTTGCAGTCTACGTTTTGAGACTTGTCAATCTGCTTTCTACAAGTTCCAAGTATCATACAACGAGTCGACGAACCCGATCGTCATTAGAAGTGATCCCAATCATCCCAAACTTATTTATCCCGTCTCTAGCAAAGTTTCAGGCTGGAACAACCATATTATTAGAGCGGAGAGTAGGCAAGGTTGGGAGTTTCCAACACAACAAAGTCAACCAGGAAAATCAAAGTCCCTATTTAGACTAATACGTACTCCACAATACCCATAGGTCATCGACTAGAACGATCCACTAGCATGAGGGTTATTGTGATAGGCTTAAACTTAGATAATCCCAATTTTAAATACATGGTGTATGACAATACATTGACACTATCACCAAGGTACAACATCGCCTTCACCTCACTAGAATGCCCCATATTAATAGAAATCGTGAAACTTCCGGGGTCCTTTTGTTTTGGTGGGAGGCCCTGTCGAACTATAGCACTAGCATTCTCTCCTATAATCAAATTTTCATCTTTCCCATACTTATGCATTTTAGAATTAATTTCCTTGAAAAATTTAACATAGGCGTGAATTTTTTTAATCACTTTAAGCAATGGGAGGTTTATATTAACATTGGAGAACATGTCCATCAACTCTTTCATTTGTTGCTCAACCTTGAGCCACATTAGTCAATCGGGAAAGGGTGCTGGTGGTACATATGGCTTGAGGGATATATAAGCATCGTTGGGATTTTCCCTCAATCCATTTGTACTATTTTTAACTTTCTTTTCAGCTTTTTCAGTACTAACCTCTTGACTTACCACTTTGCCATTCTGGTAGGTGGAGATGGCCATTGCTTGTTGCCCTTAACTCGGGAAAGTTTCGGGCTCGTGGCTTTGAAGGGATTCATCAAGTTGCCCTATTTGTACCTCTAACTTCTTTATGGCGGCATTATGTTGCCTTGATTTTTGTTGTTGCTCCAACCTCTTTCTTTCTAAGGCCTCTTCCCAATGCTCTTTCTTCGGTTTATATTATCCTTGGGGTGGTAGAGTGTGTAGGGGTTTATTTTGATTACCTCCCCATGAGAAGTTGGGATGATTCCTCCACCCCGGATTGTAGGTATTGCTATAGGGATTGTTTTGGGGTAACCTTGGATTGTAGCCATTTAATGTACGTGTCTGTTCATTCTTAATCACAACTTGGGCACCACTAGGAAAAAAGTTAGTAGCATGAGTATGTAAACCACAAATAGAGCATGCATCATAAATATCATTGGTGCTTGAAGATGCACCACGAGTAGTTAACATATCAAATTTCTTATTTAATTCAGCAATTTGCCTAGCAAGTTCATCATTAGTGCCCAATTCAATCCCTATAGGTATTGCTATAGGGATTGTTTTGGGGTAGCCTTAGATTGTACCCATTTAATGCATGTGCCCGTTCATTCTCAATCACAACTTGGGCACCACTAGGAAAAAAGTTAGTAGCATGAGTATGTAAACCACAAATAGAGCATGCATCATGAATAGCACTGGTGCTTGATGATGCACCACGAGTAGTTAACATATCAAATTTCTTGTTTAATTCAGCAATTTTCCTAGCAAGTTCATCATTAGTGCCCAATTCAAGCACGCCTCTCACCTTTCCTCTAGTAATATTTTGTTGGGAGTTAGCTCCCAACATTTCAAAAAGGTCTTGAGTCAATTGCAGTGTCTTGGCTCCTAAAAAGCCACCCGCAACATTGTCAACCATGGATTGATTTACAGGATTAAGTCCTTCATAGAAAGTTTGATTGAGCAACAGAAGAGGAAAATTAGGGGCCGTTTGGTTCGGTGGAAAAAAGTGAAGGAATGGAATGGTCAATGGAATGGAATTCATGAAGGAATTGGAATGCAAAAAAACTGGTCAAACCCTCCGTTTGGTTGGCACGAAATGGAATGAAATTGTCATTCAATTCCTTGGCAAATCATGTTTGGTTTGAAAATACAAATTATAGGAATGGAATGAAAACATATAAAATGACCAATTTACCCTTTTTTTAAAAAAACTATTTTTTTTGGGGGGGTAGGTAGGGGGGACGCAAAATGAGTAAAAAATATTTTTTTTTCGTGGGTGGGGGGGGGGGAGGGGAGGGCAGGGGCTGGATGGGGGGAAGGTAGGCAGGGGTATTTAAAAAAAAAAATTCGGGGGGTGGGGTGGGGGTGGGGGGTAGGGCGGGGTATGCAAAAAAAAAATTGTGTGTGGGGGGTGGGGGTGGGGGTAGGGCAGGGGCTGGATGGGGGGAAGGTAGGCAGGGGTTTTTTTAAAAAAAATCTGGGGGGGGAGGGGGTGGGGTGGGGGTAGGGAATGGGGGTAGGGCAGGGGTATGCAAAAAAAAAAAAAATTCGTGTGGGGGGTGGGGGCGGCGGGGTGGGGAGTAGGGCGGGGTGCAATAAAAAAAAATCGGGGTGGGGGTGAGGGGTGGGGGGTAGGTAGGGGTATTTTGGTCATAATTTTTTTTCATTCCATTGCCAAGGGAATTGGCCATTCCTTCCATATATGGAGGGAATGACAAATTCCATCAAGCCAAGGAATTGAGCATTCTGGGGGAATAGAAATTTTGAACCAAACGCGGCGAAGGAATGAAGTCAACGGAATTGACCATTCCATTCCGCCATGGAATGGCCAATTACCACGAACCAAACGGCCCCTTATGGTTAGGACATTGGACCAACAACACCTTAAACCTATCCCAAGCCTCATGGAATGGTTTTCCTACTTCTTGTGTAAAGCCAATGATTTTTTTTCTAAATGTGGCCAATGTGGGATGGGGGTAGTATTTGCGTAAAAACGCATCATGTAATTCATCCCACGTGCTTATGCTCCTAGGTGAGAGCATCATAGACCAAGTCTTAGCATTCTCCTTCATGGTGTAGGGGAAGCATTTAAGTCTAATTTGTTTGCCAGTCACTCCCTCTTTGCTCTAGAAGTGTGACACAATCATTATGTAATTCTAAGAAAGGTCAAAAGATCTTCGGTCTAAAGTACTCCTTTAATTGTTTGAATGAAGCTGAACACTCTGTAGTCCAGGTGAAGTTCTTGGCCAAAGACTTTGAAGAATGGTAGTGACTTCTCCGCTGACTTTGCAATAAACCTACAAGGCTTCCTTGATGTTGGTCGGCTCCTACATGTCGACCAAGCCTTTAATTTTATTCTACGGATTTTTATCAATTCCCCTTTGTGAGACCATGAAGCCCAGGAACTTGCCATTAGTTACTCCGAACACACACTTGCCCGGATTCAACTTCATGTCATTTGCCCTTAGGTTGTCAAATATTTCTTTCAGGTCCACGGTGTGACTGCCCGTCCTAGTCTTGATGACTATGTCGTCGATGTATGCCTCCATATTTTGACCGATCTATTCCCCAAATACTTCGTTGACCATGCATTGGTAGGTGGCACCCGCAATTTTAGCCCGAAGGGCGTCATGGTAGACTTTGCTCAGCTCATGTATCTGGTCCTTGAACTTTTTGTTGGAGACGACCTTCTCCCTTATGACGTTGAGCTTGGCATGGGGGGGTCGATCCTCTCTTTCTTCCCTTTCATCGTCATCTCTCCCTCGCTCGTTATCCTTTCTCATAACATAACGGTCGAGCTTCATTTTATCAACCCACCTTTGAATCATCCTCTTCAGGGAGATGCAATCTTATATCTCATTTCCATGATTCTTGTGGAAGGCACAATACATAGAATTATCTCGGATATGTTTTGATTTTCCACTTAACGGTCGGGGATCAGGTAAGTCGACCAATGGCATAATATCTGTGATGGGCTTTGTGATAGGGGTGAAGACCTCATCCTTTTATGTAGCTCGAGTCCTATTTTTTCCTTTATGTTTGCCTCCATTAGAAGTATGGTTTGGGGAAGTCCGGGCCGTTTTGGCTCTTTCTGACCTTTTTGTACTCTTTTCTTCAGCCATAGCTATGTCATAGGGGTGTGCACGGGCCTAAAGCCCGGTATGGGCCCATTTAGTTGCGGGCTTCAATTTCAAGAGCCCAACATAGCGGGCTTCATGCGGGCTCAAATTAACGGGCTTTTGCGGGCTTTAAACGGGCATTGAGCGAGCTCGGACTTGACGGGCTTAGAAATTAGATGTTGTATTTTGAAAATTTTATACCTATTACATTTTGGGCTTTAATTTATTTTTAGCCCATCAATCTATTACCACTTTATCATTTTGCCATGGAGCTTTTGGAGCCCAATTATTTAAGATCAAAAGAATTGTCATATAAATTATACTTTAATGACTTGGGCGATTGTATTTACGGGGAGGAATGTGAAAAGTATCAAATGGCAGTTGCTTTGGCCTTCCTGAGCTGGATATCAATAGTAATATCATCTCTTATCATGTTTTGGGTTTTGGCTGCAGGTTAGAGCCCTTTTTTGAGAAAGTCTCAGTAACATTAGTCAAAGTGAGAAGTTGAAAATAGAAAATAGAAAATAGAAATACTTGATCCATATCTAATGGATTGAATCCATAACGAATAAAAAAAAATCCAAGTTGTAATCAATTGATGAAAGAAGTAAATTGGTTTTGAGTGTTTTGGCTTTGTGAGTGGTAAATTTATTATATATATAAATTACAAAATGACGTAGTTTTGAAAGAGATGGGCCGGGCCGAGCCCTAACGGGATGTAGAATAAAAAAAGCCCGATCTCAGTCCGAGCCCGCGGGCCTTCAAGGCTGTCAAAGCCCGACAAAGGTTGAAAACATTGCGGGCCGAGACCTTGATAGGCCAAGTTTTTGCGGGCTTTGCGGGTTGCACACCCCTACTATGTCATAAGCCCGGCTGTACAGATCAGACTTTGTTCTCGGCTCTCTCGTTGAGAGTTCATATATTAATTGTTTGGATTGCAAACCAATGTTAAAACGAATGATCACCTCTCTATCGATCAAACTTTCCTCCACCTGGTCAGCAATAGCTATGAATCAATTGTAATAACTCAAAGTAGACTCTGTTTTTACTTGCTCAATGTTGTCTAAGTCTACCAACCTCTTTTTTCGTTTGCCTAATGCTGTAAAATGATCAAGGAACCTTCTGCTCATTACTCTTCAACTATCTATGCACCCCTTCTTATGTTTGCAAACCATGATAGGGCTGTCCCAGCAAAGGTATTGGCGAAAGCCTTGCAGAGTATATCGTCGGCTTTGGACAAAAGTGTCATGGTCGACTCAAAGCCTTGCACGTGGTCTCGTGCGTTCGTGGTTCCTCCATATTTTTCAAAATTGGGGATTTTGAGAGTCGGATTAGGGGGTTGTTCAACAATCCACTGGTAGAAGGGAGCGTGTGGCACTAGTATCGTCGTCCTCGACTTCTTTCTTCCCCAGCTCCATTTCATCAATTCTTTTCTTTAGGAGAAGAAGATCCCATGCAATTATACCAGTGATTTAATGGGAACTGCGATGAGTTCTCTCATTGACTCCGTGGCCATTAACCCGGGTTTGCTTTGCTCGTCTCCCGTGGCTGACATGGTTGTCTCCTTGTCCAGAAGGTGCCCTGCCATTTCGTGGACTTGGTGACCTGGAATGATGAGGATGGGTTATGTTTCTCCTGGGAGTAATCTTTTGATGGGGAGGACTCCTACGATGAGGAGGACTCCTATGTCGAGGAGAAGGATCTCGACAAGAAGGTGTCCTTTGTCTTACATGATTAATCTTGGCTATTAAGTAAGCAGAAATTGACCTCTTGTTCTCTTTGATGAGTTAGGCTGGTCTCTCAAGTCTCCACCTCGAGGGCACTCCCTTGCCACGGAGTCCTATCATGCGGTTGAACATATTGGACGACTAACTATCTAGATTTACGGCGGCGTCACGTAATGGAGGATTTTTGGTCAATAGGATGATTTTCCCTATTCCCATGACTACCTCGTTTATCGACGACTTTCCCCAACATAGGAAATTCCGGTTACGGTGGGACGGATTAATTCGGCCAATAAATGGTCTAGATCCAATTCGAGCAAGGCATTTTGGGTCTCGTAAATCTTATTTGAAAGGTGTCCATCGACGGTGCAGAAGAGTTCTGCGATCTGAAGGTGGAACAGATGGGCCTGAACCCTCACGGACTTTATTTCATCTAGTCAGACTGGTAGTGGGCCGACCACTTTCTCGCTGGCGACGATTATGATCAAGTGGAATTTTCCACCACAGGTTGCCCGCTGGAACGCAGATTCATGCCCAGTGGTGGTAGTGGAGGCAGTCCTCCATTCAGAGGCGGAGGAGGTGGAAGATGACCACCATTGATATGAGGAATTGCTCCTCCTTCGTTGCCAATATTCTCCTTCATAAGCTGATTTCAGGATCAGTCGTTAAACTGGCAGTATGTCCGTCTTCCATCGGATGTACGGAAGAGAATTTTTCGGCTATTCAAGGGTGTCACGATCATTTTCCAGGCAATGAAACCAAACTGATGATGTCAAAAATGTCAGATCAACCCAAATCCAGTGGTTTGGATATTCCTGGTGACTTTAATAGCCTGAAAAAGATGAACAACTATATGTAAATTAAGCTAGGGTTTCACTAGCGAATGCCCTCCGATGTAAGAGTAAGTATATGTATATATGAGAGCAAATCAATTGATAATAGTTAAGAGTCAAAGAATGCGTTAAAATTATGGGATTTATGCCATGTATTTATAGTGATTGGAGACAGTTTCATACCTTAGAAAGGAAGTTATGAGAGAATAAGGAATTGAATACTACTCAGATTCTAATTCCTAGGTTTCCATATTTGACTAGTATTATATTTATGTTATCTGAACATATGTTGGGCAGGTCATGCTCGGTTCATGGAGCTGGTCGATATAGTCCCTGGTTACCAGTTGTTGGTCGACATAGTCTTTATGTTGTAGAGATGTGAGGCGACCAAAAGTAGAGAAGCCCACTCCCTTTGTCACCTTAAATAAAGCTTAGATGGATTTAAATGTTAGAGACATGGTGTTGGTCGACATATCAGGCATACTTTGACCTTAGTCGACCTAGACTTACTCCATGGTAGCCATAAACTAATGACGAGCTTCCATTATGCCGAGGTCGGCATCTTGTTATGCCAAAATGTTATGATGAGCATATGTACATCTGACGTATTTTGGAGTTATGTAATTCTTTGCCCAAGGTTAGACCCATTGGGCCTTGCCCGTCTTATGGGCCCATTGTCGTTCTCGTTTTATGTCGTTCAGTTTCAATTACGAGATTTTTTTGCTTTTCAATAATAAATCGATTGACGCGACAAACAAATTTTCAGGATGAGTAATTAGTTCCTTGTGACCCATATTTTTCGAAGACGTTCAAGAGTTGGTGTATAGTCTGTAAGCTAAAGAAATTATTTGGTAGTCATAATTTTTCAGATCTTATGGTCTTTGCATTAATTCTCATTATATTATTTGTATTCTCTTATTCGTCGAAAACATTTGCCTTCTCTGTTTCGTCAAAAGTCATTGATTTTTCTATTTGTTTAGAGCCTTTGTGTATCTTTTGTATTTATTCATATTGCAATGCTTGAGATTATTGGTTTGACATTTATTATATATCCAAATGCGTTAATGTATTTTGTCATTAACGTCGAATTCTTTTCGTGTGATAGTTTTCTGAAGGCCAGTGATGGGTCACGTTCAAGTTTTGCTCAGAGAGGCATTTGGGCATTTCATGTCATTGTTGGTAATAATATTCATTGGAGATTTGGTTTATAGTTAAACATTAACATTCGAGATGTAATAGGATCTTTTATTAGGTCGAACAGTTTGTTCACAATTGTACAAATTCATAGAAATCCTTATATAAGGGATGAGCCTCCGATTATTGTGAAGCGTTATCTTTTAAATTTTTATTAATATAATAAATATTTTTTTTTTGCTTTTAAAAAATAAAATAACATAAACAGTTATTAACCGTTTCTATCTAAATTTTTTTGGTTAAATTTCAACCTTCAATTGATTTGGGAGGAAAAAATATGAAGGAATAAAAAAAAAAGCAGAGTAGAAAAGGACAAAAGTTGGGTTCCCCACGTAATAATTGTTGTGTCCATTGCTACATTCCATCCAACACCGATCTTAGGGCTCGTTTGATAGCCCGTCAGGATTAACCTGTATTACTAATTCCAGTATTAATAATCCCCTGATTATTATTCCAATGGAATAATAATCTTGTATATGATGTTTGGTAGCACTAGTATTAAAATGAATTATTTCTATCCTTATCCAAAATGTTATCTAACAATTGAAGGATATCTTTCATTATTAATATTAATTTCCAAAAATATCCCTACAAGAGAAGTAAAAGTAATGTTCGAGTAATAGGTACAGATTAATTATGGAATTGCTCCTTGCTAATCCATCCTCAAGAGAAGTATTTGAATCACATACTGCCAGCATGCTTCATATCCTGTACTACCTCTGTCCCATTTGCTATCAAGTCTAAAAATCCCTGTTTCAAACAAACTGTGAAAGAAAATTATTATTTCCAGGAGTAGCACTTTGACCAAGAATTTACAATCCCTGTTTCAAACAAACAGAGAATATTTCACCGTTTGAACTCACATTAATATGACTATTCAATAACGTCTCAAAAAATCCAATAATATAATTAATGAAATTAACATAAGGTATCAATCTAACCTTACAAAAAAAATATAATTCATAAGCAAAATTCAAAAAGATAAGAACATGATTCAATATGAGTATTGATCATGAATGTAACAATAATGCACAATAAAATTTAGATACCATCGTTATAGAGGATCATCCTAGTCATCTCAAGACGTGCCTCGTTGTGAATACCCCGTCCCGATGCAACGTGCATTCGGAAGTTTCAAATAATTAATTATATAAAGTCGGATCGAAATGGGATATTCATTTAGTGACACTCGCTTTAAACCATATTAAAATATTAGTTTAATTTTGAGAGTCGCCACGCCACTTTGATATAGCCCAAAGCTTTGAAAAAAGGCTAAACAGTTAATTGGGTTCGGGGGTCAAGTTACAACAGAAGAAGAAACGTTATCACTCCTATTGCCCGACGAATCGGTCTTTCTAGCATGTGGGGTGTTGGTTGTGTGCGGTGTTTACAGGAATAGATAGAAGAAACGGGATCATGCATAAGGAGGAGGGGAGAGAAAGAATTAATTGATGATCACACCCTAGAACCTTTGATTTAGGCCCTCGGAAGGTGCACTAATCAACGTTCATCCTTGGGGAATTGTTGATCATGGGACAATTATAACTAAGGTGGAAAGTAAGTAATAGTTCCTAGATCCATTGGGTTTCTTTGGGCGAAACCTTAGATCATCCTCGGCTATTGCATATTTAAATATATTAAAACAGTCCTAAATCTAGCATAAAGGAACAATTAAAATATAATAAGCATGCAAATATAATAAGACAATAGTAATAGGGAACAAAAATATTAAAAAGGGTCTTACCAATTGTAGCAAGACTTTGGGGTCGAATCTAGGGCGATTCGAAGAGAGTAAGAAGAACTGTGGGTAAAACAAGAGTAGTCTCGTTTCTCCCGAGTAATTTGTGTGTTTAGAATGGGAGCCGGCTGCACGTATTTATAGTGCTTTGGTACCTGGGCTGGGCCAGATGAAGGGTCGATCGGCCCTAAATATAAGGTCCGATCGGCACAGGAAAGAAGGGTCGATCGACCAATTGCTTTAGGTCCGATCGGCACAATAATAAAGGGTCGATCGGCCATTCAACAGGGAAAGGACCGATCGGCACTTTGATCTGGCGTACTTCCCACGCAGGCAATGACGGCGGAGGTACGGATTAATTGATTAAAGGGATTTTAGGGTTTCTTATTTAATTACACCGGGCCAGGTATTTAGAATACCTTTTTTCGGACCGGGTACTAACAGTAGCCCCTCGGCGACGCTTCTTGTAAGACAAGTGGGGTCGACGATAGAAAAAATAGGATCCGTCCTGAAAAAAGGGATTTCAGGAGGTAAGAGAATGATTTCGCGGATGCGAGGGTTGGACTCGAGCTGAGTCGCAAAAAAGATGACCAGGTAGGTCAAACGGCTGAACCCACATCGGGCTACCTACGTATCCCAATAGGAATCAAGCCAAGTCGTAGTTCGGAAGAGTGGGCGCTTAGTACCCAAAAATGGCAGACGTGTGGCGTCAAGGATACGTGACTGCACGGGAGTCACCAAAGGATTTGACTGTCCGGGGAGTCACCCAAAGATTTGACTGTCCGGGGAGTCACCCAAAGATTTGACTGTACGGGGAGTCACCCAAAGATTTGACTGTACGGGGAGTCACCCAAAGATTTGACTGTCCGGGGAGTCACCCAAAGATTTGATCAGACGTGACGGGGAGTCACCCAAAGATTTGATCGTCCGGGAGTCACCCAAAGATTTCGATCGTGCGGGAGTCACCCAAAGTTTTGTGAGAGTTTGACTTCTGCGGGAGTCACCCCAAAAATTGTGATTTTGACTTCTGCGGGAGTCACCCCGAAAATTGTGAAAATTTGACCTCTGCGGGAGTCACCCCGAAAAAAAAAGAATTTGACTGTGAGGGAGTCACCCTTGAAATAATATGAATTTGATTTTGTAAATAATAAAGAAAAGGTTTTGAGTTAAAAAATAAAATAGAATACAATAAAATAAAAAAAAGAATTTATTTGAAAAGAGGTTTATTTTTTCGAAAACGGGGGATTTTGAAAAATGGGGGTTTTTTGAAAAAGGGTTTTTTTTTTTTTTTTGAAAAGAGGGGAAGGTTATTAAATAACCCGGTCAAACCGATGTGACCGAGGGGACACGTGTTAGGAGGGGAAGGGGAAGGGCCGATCGGACCTTCCTCCTGGTTGGCTGAGAAGAATTGACGCGGATCGGAGGCTCCAGGATGCAATCCTGGCCGTTCGATCGGTCAAGAGAAGCACAAACTGAAGCGCCGATCGGCCCTTCACCCCCATTGGCCAGAAATTACGGCCGATCGTCCTTAAGAACCGCCCATCTCCTTCTCTCCTTTACGTCTTCTTCTTCCTTGCGAACTTCTTCTTCCTCCTTCAAATTTCTGAAGCTTCTTCACTTGCCGGAAAATTTCTTGAGTCCCTTTGATTTGTTTTGTGCCGAGCTTGCCATGGATCCAGATGTTGCTGCCTTGGAACTCTTGATTAATCGCCCGGATTACTCACCGTTGGGTTCATACACCGGCGGCGTGGGTGGCTTTCATGGCTATGGTGGAGGAGTTGGAGCTAGTGGGCATGGCGACGGGGGCAGCCGCGGTTTTGGTGATTTTGGGGGCGGACAAGGCAATATGGGTGGTGGTTCTGATGGTGGCTATTATGGAGGTTATGGGGGTGGTGCAGAGGGCAGCCATGGTGGCGGTTTTGGCGGCGGATATGGCGGTCCCGGCGGTGGCAGCCATGGCGGTGACGGCGGCGGGCATGGTGGCAATGGTGGAAATGGTGGAAATGGTGGAAATGGTGGTGGTAGTGGTGATGATGATGAAGAGGAGGTGGATCCTAACGCCGGGGAGAGCGATAGGAGTGATGTCGGTGGGGGCGTTGAGGCTCGGAGGCGACGGGCTTCGCGCAATTATCGGCCCTCGAGATTGCATTTTATTTTGTACAACCAGTCCGACTTCTATCCGGGCTTGACTCATCATGGATCCACCGGTCTTCGTTCCCGCGTCGGGATTAAGGTAAAGAACTTTTTTATTTACAACAGAATAATTCATGCCTATAAAGTATTTTTATTATTTTAAAATGCAAGTAATGACACGTACCTTTGCTGTGTTTACCTGTTTAGGGGAAGAAGATGAAGGGACGGAGCTCCCTTAGCGCGGTTGGAGAGTTGTGGGCGGCCTTGCCGGCCGGTGAGGGTGGTCCTCGTGAGAGGGTATGGAGCTTGGGGTTGGGCCCCTTCTTTGACATGGTTTCACAGATGGGCCATACTAGGAAGTGTACGGCGGTGGTGAAGGCGTGTCGGGAGTTCTGGTGGGACACGACGCACACTTTTCATCTGAGCTGGGGTGAGGCCACGATCACTCCCACAGACTTCGCCGTCCTTACCGGTTTGAGATTTATGGACGTAGCACTGCCTTTTGATGAGACCCTTCATTCTGATAAGGCTCGTCAGATTCAGCTGTTTGGCGCTAGCGTAGGCTCGATCAGAAATTTCGGTGTAGATGCGAGGAGGTTGTATAAGCTTGTCATGGCCGCCATTGATCAGTACAGAGTCGGCCAGTATGGGCTTGACTCACTTGTCAGAGGATTTCTTTGGTACGGTCTTTCAGTGGCCCTTTTTCCCAACTCGGGCCCAGTATGCAGATTCTCCTTGTTGGGTGCTCTGTCTGACTTGAGCTTAGTGCGGGACATTTCTTGGGGAGGGGCCGGCTTGGCTGAGCTGTACCGGGCTCTTGATACTGTTTCGAGGTCCAACACCTCTTCTTTTGATGCCTTTCAGTTTGTTCTGGAGGTATGCCTACTTTCATCACTTTTACTGTCTTTTTCTTGTTACTTGTTTTTCTGTCTTTGTAAATATTCGTCCTTCATGTCTTTTGCAGGCCTGGGTTTATGAGATTTTCGGCGTTGCGCCGTTCACTTTATGGGACCAGACTCGGGATGTGCCCATTTTGCGGTACTGGAGGAAGGAAAATCGGATTGAGGGGTATCCGAAGACGGTTCGTGAGTCCGATTTGAGGGCCGTTCTTGATGGTCCTAGTAGGCCCGAGCTTTTACTTTATCCTTGGACCCCTGAGGCTTCTGAGACTGTTGGTGCCGTTCGGGATGTGACTGCTTCCCGCAGATTGCTGGTCGGGCTGCTTGCCGATGAGATGTATTTGGGCGAGCGGGTGTCGAGGCAGCACTATGCGTGGGCTCCGCTTTACGCGCCCCAACATCCTCCGAGGAACATGTGGTACCCAAACCGGTTGCCTAGGAGGGATGAGTATCTGTTTGGGGTCCCTGCTTATCAGTTCCATCTTGGTATGGATTATGCGGATTTTGTGGCGCTTTATTTGAGATCACCGCAGGTGGTGAGGCGGGCTGCTGCTGCTGCTGAGGCTGCTGGTATAGGGGAGCAGGGTCCGGCTATTCCCGAGCCGATGGGTGCTGCACCTCCCGAGATAGTGGATATGCCTCCATTTCCCGATCATTTCGTTGTGCATATGGCCGACGGGGAGGTGCGGGTAGACTTGGCACCTATAGAGGCTGATGAGGTGGGGGGTGCTCAGCTTCCTCCAGGTGGTGCCGGCGGGGTATGCCTCTTACTTTTCCTCTTCATTCATTTATTATTTCAGCCGTGATGTAACTCTCGCGCTTGATTTTTACAGGTTACCCGGGAGTCTTACGTACGGGCCGTGAGGCAAACCAATGTATCGACCCGCCCGCCGAGAAGTGCAAAGTGTCGACACTCTCCCGCCAATCCCTGAGATCGCTGGATGTGGATCCGGCGCAGCTGAGACAGCGCTCATGGCGATGGTAGCTCGACATCCGGATTTTCCCGAGGTCGTGCCTCGACTTCCCGTCTGTGGTCATTAGGATTTTTTCATTTTGTGTAGTACCTGTTAGGAAAAAGGAGCATGCAGACTCTATATTTTATGCTGACTCACTCATGTATGCAACTGATTTATGTACTAGTCTATGGATTTAATATATAAAAGTTAGTTTTTTTTTTTTCCATTTATGTACATTTTCTATTTTTGGACATTATCTATTTTTGTACACTGCATTGAACAAGTGAGGACAAAATAAAACAAAGTAAAACTGAAAATAAAAAATAAAAAATAAAAATAAAATAAAAGAAAATTAAAAAGGTGGAGCCTTGGAATCTGCTGAAGCTGTGCTGTACTTGGGGAGCTAAAGGGTCGATCGGCCTTAAATTAAAGGTTCGATCGGCCCTAATATAAAGGTCCGATCGGCACACTCCTGTATGGCGGCTGCTGTTCTTCCTGGAGAGGGTCGATCGGCCTTCTGATATCCTTTTTCTGCACGGATTGCCCTAGCAGTCCTTTTCCTGTACGGACTTTAATACCAAAACCTATAAAAATCCTTGTCAGCTGTCGGTATAAGGCACACTTTTTCTTTTCCCTTTCTTTTCTTTGCACTGCTCCTTTCTTGCCGTGGACAACAACACAATGAATTCCCACCCTTCTGTTTTGATGGAGAAACAAAGCAATTTTGAGAGTGATTTGGCTGTTTGGGTATCCAAGGTACCTCGCTCCGTTCGTCATGCCTTTGACAAACGTTTTGGGGTAAAGTGTATTTGGTCCCTTTTGCCCATGCATCCCAATTGGAATCTCTTACATGCTGCAGCTGTTTTTTGGGACGAATCTAATCACGTCTTCAACTTTTCTTACAATGAGATTACGCCTACCTACGAGGATTTTCTTGCTTTGTGCGGCGGAGATGATGTCAGTTTGATAGCAGTTCCTCAGGATCGCGTTCCGTTGGTGACAAGGGTGGCTAAATTTCTTCGTGTTCCCACGGCTGTGGCTAGGGGCTTGGTTGAGGGTGTAGACATAGATATCTGTGATTTGCCGGGGAGGTTCGCTCATGGTGATGATTTTGACTCGGATTTTGCTTTGGATTGCTTGGCCCTCTGCTTGTTTTCCAAGGTTCTGTTTTCTCCTTATGTGGGTGTAGCTACCAGTGGATGCTTGGATATGGTTGATCGTGCCCGTTCGGGGAGGAGCATCGTTCCGGTTCTCTTGGGCGAGACGCTTCATGGTATATCTCAGATAGCTAGGGGTGCACCACTCATGACTAGGGGCAGTGCCAAATTACTGACCACATGGCTTGAGGATCGACTTTTTGTTCTAGAGATTCCCCCTTCGAGTGTCAAGCCTTGGTTTCATGGTTGCAGGAGGAAGGTTGGTCCGCTTTCTGGCTTATCGGAGCGGGAGTGGAAGATGTACTTGGCGGAGGTGGATACCGACAGGATTCATTGGCGAGTACAGCATTGGGGTCTCTCCTTTATCCGGAGCCTTCAGCTTGGGCAATGTTTGATCCGTGTACCAGCTTTTGAGACCACCACTTTTTACTATGCAGAGCGGGTACTTCGGCAATATGGCATGGAGCAAGTCCGTCCTCAAACTTGGGGAACTTCTGAATTTGATGATTCTGCCAAGGTTCTTCCAATGGACGTCGGTGTTTCAGTTTTGATGGTAAGCTTATGGAGTTCTCATGGGATGCCACGGGTTTATCTTGCGCAGCGGACCCTTAGCACTCATTTGTCACACGCTTATTTGACATGGTATGAAGAAAACTTGGGACCGATGAGGGAGACCTTATATGATTTGAGACGGAGATTGATTCCTAACATATCTTCGAGCCGTTTTCTCAGAGATAGGGAAGCTTTGGGGATTTCTTTAGACACAGTGGAGGAGCATCCTCCCAAGAAGATTGAGCGGAAGTTGAAGGGCAAGGCGATCGAGGAGGTTCCCCCATTGAAGCAGAAGTATTCGCCTTACTTTAAGAGAGAGAGCAAGAAGAAACCGACTCGACGAGCTGCCAAGAAGAAGAAGGATGGGGATGAGGGGCCTAGTGCCAAGGAGTAGACCTATATGTCCGAGCATCCACCCACAGTCACATGCAGACACATTAGTTATTTATTTTGTCTTTTAATTTTTTTAGTTTCTTTTGCAAGTTATGTAGTCATTAGTATAGTCGAGCTTAGACTCATCAAATAAGTGTAATCACGCATTGATTGTGGGAATGAAAAAGTTTATTGCTTTAATAAAAACAGATTGGATTTTTATTTATTTTTTGGACCGCGCCGATTAAGGCTGCCTACGTTCCCCTTTTACAATGAGAACCAAGGAGCTCAGGTCGTCGTAGTTCATTTTCATCAAGCTACTATTTTTAGAAAGGGAAGATAGAAGCGGGACGATTTTTATTTTATTTGTTTGCTCTAACTTTTGCCTAGACCGCCCTTTACGGGTTTTCAATCTAGCGAGCTTTTGAACGCACCCTTTCTTTTGTTGCTAGACCGCCCTTTACGGTTTTTTAATCTAGCGGGCTTCTTTTTGCGTTTTTTTTTTTTTTTTTTTTTATTTATTTAGAGGGGAGGAAGAGTTTAATCATAGTAGCGTCGAGCTTGCGAGGTTGGTGGGCTCCTTGAATTCGTTGCCATCTAAATCGCTTATCTTAACCGCTCCACCCGAAAATATCTTCTTGATCACGTACGGGCCAGTCCCATGTAGGGCCCACTTTCCCAAGAGGATTGAACTTATTGGGAAGTTGCCGCTTCAAAACCAAATCTCCTTCCTTAATGTCTAAGTGCACCTTTTTGTTGAAAGCCCTTGCTGTCCGTCTTTGATAGGCTCGGATGTGTTCCATGGCTTTGAGTCTGCGCTCGTCAAGTGTGGCCAACCGATCATATCGGCCGCGGAGCCATTCAACTTCTCGCTACTTGATTCTCTAATAAGATTCTTAAAGACGGGACTTCCAACTCAACCGGGAGTACTGCCTCCATCCCATATGTCAGAGCAAAAGGAGTTTCGCCTGTAGCTGTGCGGACGGAAGTTCTATATCCCCAAAGTGCCAATGGTAGTTTCTCGGGCCAGCCCCTACCTCGAATTGTCAGTTTCGATTATACGCTCAATTGTTTTGTTAGTAGCCCCAGACCGCTCCGTTGATGTCTCGAGGCCTATAAGGGAAGACTTGTGCCGGTAATCTTGAACTGCGCGATGTCTGTCACAATCTCCGCCAAAGTGGGACCCGTTGTCCGAGATGATCTCATTTGGTACCCCATATCTGCACATGATGTCCTCCTTAATGAACTGTGCCACCTTTTTGGAAGTCAACACCTTGTAAGACTTTGCCTCGATCCACTTGGTGAAGTAATCCACAGCTACTAATACAAAACAATGCCCATTGCTTCCCGGCGGTGTAATCTTGCCAATCACATCAATCCCCCATGTCGCAAATGGCCAAGGGGTTACCATGCTATACAACTCGTGAGGGGGTACATGGTTCAAATTGGAACACATTTGGCATTTGGGACATTTCCGCACAAACTGGATGCAGTCGGCTTCTATAGTGACCCAATAATAACCCAACCGTGTGATTTTCTGTCTTAACATTCTGGCATTCATGTGCGGACCGCATAAGCCATCGTGTACTTCTTCCATGATCATTTCTGCTCGTTTCGCGTCTACACAGAGTAACAGGAGACCATCGTAGTGTCTTTTGTACAACATATCATCCAGTAGAACAAACTGTCCGGCCAATCGTTTCAATGCCTGCAAGCTTTTGGCTTTCACGTCTCCTAGAAAAGACACATCACCCTTCTTGAGATACTCATAAATTTGTGCGTACCACGGGTCCTTATTCTCCTCGATGTCGACTTGAATCTCGCAGCAGTAAGCTTCGTAGCAGTAAGCGGGGTTCTCTCTCCGACCAACTCTGAATGGTTTTACAGACATTCCGTGAGGGATTTCGACCAAAGAAGCCAGTGTAGCTAAAGCGTCAGCGAATCTATTTCTGTCTCTGGGTAGATAATGGAATGTCACTTCCCTGAATTGCTTAACTAGCTCTTCCATGTGAATCTGGTACTGCTGCAGGTAGGGGTCAACAGTCTTCCACTTCTTAGACGTCTGATTGATAATTAAAGCTGAGTCTCCATATACCTCCAACTCCTTTACATTACGCTCCAAGGCTGCTTCTAAACCGGCTATGCATGCCTCGTATTCAGCTGCGTTGTTGGTGGTTGTAAAATTCAGTTTGATGGCGATGGGGGTGTGCTCATCTTTGGGATCAACCAAAAGGATTCCCACTCCGTTGCCTCTCTTGTTTGCGGCCCCATCAAAGAATAGTTGCCATCTCTCTTCTGTATCAAGGCTGAAAATCCCCTCGTCTGGAAACTCTGGTTCAAGCCCCTGTTCTTCTGTGCTCGGAAACTCTGCTAAATGATCTGCCATGGCTCTCCCTTTGACTGCTTTTCTCGGCACATAGGTGATATCGAATTCCCCCAGAAATACTGACCACTTGGCTAATCTCATGGACAGAGACGGCTTGTCGAACAGATACTTAATGGGATCCATCTTTGACACCAGTAGAATCGGATGTGCTGACAAATAGTGCTTGAGTTTATTAACCACCCAAACTAGCCCAGTGCAAGTCTTTTCCAACGCTGAGTAATTTAGCTCACTTCCCTGCAGCTTCCGGCTAACGAAATAAACGGCGTTCTCTACCCGAGAATCCTTGGCTTCCTGTGCCAGCATAGCCCCAACGGCTGTATCGCTCGTTAGGTACAATAGCAACGGTTTCTCCGAATGTGGGGGGCGAAGGATGGGGGGATTGACCAAGTATCTCTTGATTTCCTCAAAGGCCTCTTGACACTTCCAGTCCCAATCTATACTTGCGGTCTTCTTCATCAGTCTGAAAATCGGCTCACACATAGTAGTCAATTGATTAATGAAGCGGCTGATGTACTGTAACCGTCCCATGAATCCCTTAACTTCTTTTTCTGTACGTGGTGGCCTCATCTCCATGATGGCTTGAATCTTCCTTGGATCTGCCTCAATCCCTCGTTCGGTGACCATGTAGCCCAGGACCTTTCCTCGAATAACCCCAAATGTACACTTGGCAGGATTCAGACGCATTGCGTGCTCACGCAGTCTGTCGAAGAACTTTCTCAAATCAATGAAATGCTGACCGTCTGACCCCTTGGAATGAATGATCATATCATCGACGTACACTTCGATCTCCTTATGGATCATGTCATGGAATAATGCTGTGACCGCTCTTTGGTATGTAGCCCCTGCATTTTTCAATCCGAATGGCATTACAGTGTAACAGTATGTTCCCCATGGTGTAGTGAAAGCCGTCTTCTCCTGGTCCGCCTCCGCCATCTTGATCTGATTATATCCTGCAAAACCATCTACAAAAGACTTGACCTCGTAGTTAGCAGTGGCATCTACTAGCATGTCGATGTTGGGCAATGGAAAGTCATCCTTTGGGCTAGCCTTGTTGAGATCTCGGAAGTCAACACAAACTCTAACCTTGCCATTTGATTTACTGACTGTCACAATATTAGATAACCACGTAGGATACTCAATAACTCTGATAAAGCCCACTCGGAGGAGCTTCTCTATCTCTTCTTTAACTTGCAGGGACCATTCTGGCTTAATGCGGCGCAATTTCTGCTTGACAGGCTTGGCGTCTGGTGCTAGTGGTATTCTGTGCTCCACTATCGAGTTATCCAGCCCCGGCATATCCTTGATAGGCCCCGGCATATCTCTTCTTTAACGACTAACCTTCTCGCACAGACACTTAATATGATTTTTATGAAAAGTGTCGCAAACCTATGATAGGCCAAGATCCTTTAACAATATATCACTCGACCTTACATAGCACGTCCTTTGAAAGGAAATCAATTTTTTAGTGCTCTTAATCTCTCGATAGATCTTGACTTATCATTGGTTCGTGGTGACTTAACATAAAGACCTTATTAATTGTCTACATAAAAAAGCTAGTCAAACCAACCGGTCATATGGAGTGTATTCCTAGAAAAGTGGGTGACGCAAGGGTTAGGTTTTAGGCTCCCACCGTGCAGCCGAAGCGCACTGATGAGTGGATGGCCAAGTGAGACTCGGAAGGGAGGTGACATGATCACCACACTTCCCGCACTTTGGCTTCTCCGAAGGGTAAAAGGGTGTCTGTGCAGTGTGACACGGACTCTAGTGGTAGTGTGAGGTAAAGAAGTCTAATTCTTTTTAAAGAAAAAAGAGAAAGATTTTTATTTACATGAAATGCATGCATGCAATGCAACAGTTAAGAGTAAAGAAAGTAAAAAGAAAGCAAAATACAACACCACTAAGGAAAACGAAAGTCTGACCCACTTAGTTTGAAAAGATTTCAAAACAGTCCCCAGCAGAGTCGCCACTGTGAATACCCCGTCCCGATGCAACCCGCATTCGGAAGTTTCAAATAATTAATTATATAAAGTCGGATCGAAATGGGATATTCATTTAGTGACACTCGCTTTAAACCATATTAAAATATTAGTTTAATTTTGAGAGTCGCCACGCCACTTTGATATAGCCCAAAGCTTTGAAAAAAGGCTAAACAGTTAATTGGGTTCGGGGGTCAAGTTACAACAGAAGAAGAAACGTTATCACTCCTATTGCCCGACGAATCGGTCTTTCTAGCATGTGGGGTGTTGGTTGTGTGCGGTGTTTACAGGAATAGATAGAAGAAACGGGATCATGCATAAGGAGGAGGGGAGAGAAAGAATTAATTGATTATCACACCCTAGAACCTTTGATTTAGGCCCTCGGAAGGTGCACTAATCAACGTTCATCCTTGGGGAATTGTTGATCATGGGACAATTATAACTAAGGTGGAAAGTAAGTAATAGTTCCTAGATCCATTGGGTTTCTTTGGGCGAAACCTTAGATCATCCTCGGCTATTGCATATTTAAATATATTAAAACAGTCCTAAATCTAGCATAAAGGAACAATTAAAATATAATAAGCATGCAAATATAATAAGACAATAGTAATAGGGAACAAAAATATTAAAAAGGGTCTTACCAATTGTAGCAAGACTTTGGGGTCGAATTTAGGGCGATTCGAAGAGAGTAAGAAGAACTGTGGGTAAAACAAGAGTAGTCTCGTTTCTCCCGAGTAATTTGTGTGTTGAGAATGGGAGCCGGCTGCACGTATTTATAGTGCTTCGGTACCTGGGCTGGGCCAGATGAAGGGTCGATCGGCCCTAAATATAAGGGTCGATCGGCACAGGAAAGAAGGGTCGATCGACCAATTGCTTTAGGTCCGATCGGCACAATAATAAAGGGTCGATCGGCCATTCAACAGGGAAAGGACCGATCGGCACTTTGATCTGGCGTACTTCCCACGCAGGCAATGACGGCGGAGGTACGGATTAATTGATTAAAGGGATTTTAGGGTTTCTTATTTAATTACACCGGGCCAGGTATTTAGAATACCTTTTTTCGGACCGGGTACTAACACTCGTCGGTTTTAAGGCCGCAAAATGCATCAAGTATAAAGGGCTTCATGGCTAGCTGTGTTACTATATACATTCGTTCCTTCATAGTAAATCCAAGTGGTTCAATCAATTCGTCAAGCTGCTCCCTTTTATTAGTTTGATCTTTCTCATGTCCCAAACGTGTAGACATTACCTCTAATGAATCCGCTATTTGATTTATTCCTTTTGACCCACTTTCCAAATTCTTATTCATTTCCTTCCCGATCTCTTCATTTACCCTCTTATGCTTCCTTGGTTGAACCACTTTTTTTCGGGCAACTTATTTTGACTAAAAGGCACAGAAGAATCTATGTCCTCAAGTCCAATATTAGGATCATCCAAATCTTGAATTTCAATACCAGCACCAACTCTACCTTGATTCAACTCCTCAGCAGCATCATTAGGAGTTTCGGAAAACTCTCCGGTTGCCCAGTCGTTCCCCCATATTTTACACCAATCCGAGTAAAATGGAAAAGACACAGTTACGATTTCCGAGTTTTTTAATGGCTGGGTCTTTCTACATGTAAATAAAAAGAGATCGTCAAGTAAATTAATTTTAGAATATATAAATATTAAATGCAAAAGTATAACAAAGTCTAATTATGTAACATAAAATAGTAAGTCTAGTACCTTCATATAATGATTCCACACTTCCTCTTCATCATTCGTCACCATATTGTCATTGCTGCTCCAACCAAATCCAGATAGACCAACTAAGGATGCTATAAGATTATGTAACTTTTTCCAATCTCTCATCTTTGACTCAATGTGTGGGTTTGCTTTTAAAGTGACACCTGGGATCCTCTTTTGCAAGTCCGCTTCAAGTTGTTTAAGATATCCGCCCTTGAACTGTCCATCTTGTTTCCATGTAGGACTATTCAAATCCAAAAGACAATTCATCAATGCTTGTTCCTCTTTGACACTCCAAGTCCTTATAGTAGCTTTTTGGGTGGTGACATTGTTGGTATTGTTACCACTAGACTCCATGGCTATCAAAATAAATACAAAATGATAACAGTTTATTGTATCACTCTATCTGTCTCTTGATTAATATGACAATGATTACACTTATATATAAAAGTAAAATACCAACTCAATGTTCAATAAAACTTAAAACATGAGAAACGAATAAGGCGAAATGTTATAGTATAAAAGCAAACATGTCATTCAGTTTTCCCCTATCCAAGCATCATACATCTTATGGGCTAATTCGTCTCTCCATGTTGTCCAGGCATCATATGTCTCTACTGAATCAATAAACTCAACTTCATCACCATTATCACCATCACCACCACCTTCATGTACCTCATTAACGTCATTATCATTTTGATCAAGAAAAATCTCAATTGGATCAATGTCCATCTCTCGATGAACGAGATTGTGTAAAATACAACATGCCATAACTATTCTGCCATGTGTCTTTATGGTGTAGTAAGAAGGACTCCTAAGTATACCCCATCGCATCTTAAGTACGCTAAAACATCGCTCTATGACATTACGTGCTTGTGAATGTTTCATATTAAAGTATTCCTCGTGATTTTGTGGAGGCTCCCCATTTCGGAATGTGGCTAGATGGTATCGCCGGGAACGATAAGGAGCTAAAAAACCTGGTCCATTAGTATATCCTGCATCGACTAGGTAATATTGACCTGAAATATATGTTATTTAATTATATTATTACATCTAATAAAAATGAATTATATTACAAAAAATATTATGAGATTATATATCGTGGGGGATCCTCAATCCATTAGGTCTAGTTACTCCATCACGTAGCACCCTACCATCTGCAGCTGAACCTTCCCATCCGGTCAATACAAATATAAAATTCATGTTCTTATCGCATACCCCCAACACATTCATGGCTATTTCTCCCTTCCGGGACCTATATCTTGGTTTTGCTTCCTCACTGCAATTCACTTTTATATAAGTTCCATCTAATGCACCCAAGCAACCCTACAAATATATTAAGACTTTCATGTTATAGCTTTATCATAGTGATAAGTCTGATTAAATTGAAATTAATTTATATTTTACCTCAAAAGGATTCCACCTAGAATCTGTGGAGTTTGGAGGTTCAGTTCGGCTCTAACAAACAATTGAGGGCCAAGCATCACAAATGGCATTGAGCACCTCATTAAAATAGTTGCTAACGGTTTGTCTGATCTCCTCATGCCATACGCTATGATTCGATTTTTCTTGTGGTGCGCAAGAATAGATAGAAAAGTAGCTACTTTCTCCTCGAGAGATACATACTTAGAATCAGAAACCCCTTTCTCCCTAAGCATATTACAAAGAACAATGAATGTGTGTCTATCCATTCTCAAGTTATTGATGCAAATAGTGTCAGACTGTTTAAGCAACCAATCAAGTTCCTGTACTTGCTTTGGAATCTTATCGAACATTGTATATAGACGATTTTCATCAACTTTCAAAAACCCATTTTCATTTGCGTAGGATATAGCAGCTGTCATCATGTTGTAGTAAGCATGAACATTAACCAACGACATGCATGGCTAGAAAGACGGCTATCTCTTCCTCATTATTTGGAGAATCCATGTCTATATAACAAGTAAACTAGTAATGTCAATCAAAATAAAAATATATTATATACACACCCTTCATGTAGTAAAAACTACAGTTCAATAATCAAGTGATAAAATTCAAGAGGCCAAATACAAACAGTAACAAGATTTGGTAAATGGATATGTCACCTCCTCTGTCCTTCAATGATATAATATAGAGGCAAGTGAGTAAAGTAGCATAACTATAGATTGAGATTGTAGAAAATGAGCCCCTAATTGACATGGTCCGTGCTGAAGACCAATCATACAAGTATGATTAAAACATATTTTATAAGTGCTCTTCATGATGGCGGATCATTCATCTAACTAGAAAAAATTTCTTGAAGCTCTAAAGGCTACATGCAAGAATTGGTTTGACATAAATACGGACCGAGATTCTGACATAGTCACCCACCTTTCATACATTTTAGCATTCTTTTTTTGACAATATTCCAAGGATGGGTTCAGCAAAACATAAACTAAATGCCAACAGGAACCATTAGAAGAGCTATGGACTCCACATATGTACATAGTAGAATCACATACAAATTCAGGACCCTAAAAAGAGCATATACACATTGCACATCATCAGTCAAATGGACACACAAACACACAAATCTCTCCCCCAACACACATTCTTCATACTCCCTCCATCCCACGAGATTGTCTTGTTTCACTATCATTTGTCAACATAATTAAATGTTTGTTATAAAATGAACTTCTTGCGACTCCATAAAATTTGTTATTGATAAATTACATAATTTTTTAAGGATTACTGGAATTTTTGAATCTAAAAAAACAACAAATTTATGTAAACTAGTAATTCGATATTGACTTAAGTTGACTAATGTTGACTTTTCAAGAAGGAAACTGAATAATTTTAGGGTTAAAAGAGAGTATGTTAACAAAAATTAAACAAACTCTACATACTAAACCATGTTCATGTTCCAGTCCTTTGTATTTCCTTGAACGTCATCAAGACTCTCTGTACTATGAATCCATTGATAAACATAGTGTCAATTTCGTTTGTAAGAGCATAACATAGTGTCAATTTCGTTTCCCCTCACTTCATTGAAAACTCCCTTTCATCCTCTCCCTCCAACTACCCATCCCAATTTCCCCCGGTAAAACAAATTGAAAAAGAGGAGAAGAAGAAAACAATAAAACGGAAAAGAAAGATGGTACCTTTTGATTTTCAATGGCAACGATCCGTCTGCTGTTGTGTTGCCGTTGTGTTGCCGCCGTTGTGTTGCCGCCGTTGTGTAACAGGAGATTAGGTTAACCGTGAAATCAGAAATCAGGCATTTGGTTTATATAAAGAAGGGTAGAGTTGAGAATGAGAAATATTAGGCGCTCTTTTTTTTAGCGGGGAGAGTTCTTTTTCGATCCGTATTAATAAAACCACCATTTTTCATGGGATAAATAATCAGGGGATTAGACCCTTATCCGATATATACGTATTATTAATCAAAATCCTTAAAATCCTACCAAACAATCATCTTTCATAGTATTTATCCTATACGGTCATTAATCGGCCTACCAAACGGCCCCTTAGCTCATTGAGGCACGGGTCCATGTCATACACAACGAAACGACAACTCTGGCCTGTGTGGGTTGTGATTTTCCGTTTGTAAGGTGCTTAAAGGCATCTCCCGGAGTTAAAGAAATAATTATCAAAATTAAATTTTGATATCAATGAATACTATTCAAATTATATTAAATATCATATTTAATGGTATTTATCAAAATTAAATTTTGATTTATATGTAAAAGATACTATAATAATTCAATTTTTTATATTGTTAAATTTATTTAACATATGTAATATTTCAACTAATTAAATATTTTTAATAATTAAAAATAAAATAAAAAGTGAATTAAAAAAATACCAAGAATTACAAGTGGACTTAATAAAATAAGAAATTGAAAAATAAAAAAGAAAAAAGAAAAAAGAAAAAAGAAAAAAGAAAAAAGAAAAAAGAAAAAAGAAAAAAGAAAAAAGAAAAATAAAATATTTATTTATTTATTTATGAAAAAAGATTAATTTTGATATCTATGGAAATTAGTTAGTATCTCTAATGCTAAAATCTTGAAAAAAACTAGTTTTTTCTTAACATTAGAAAAAAATTAGTTTTAAAGCACTAAGTCTAACTAATAAAAGTGATGAACTGTTCTGAAAACTAGTTTTTTATAGCATTTTGAAAAAAGTTAATTTTTTACAAGAGTTACTCATCTCTAATAAATAAATAAATAAATAAATAGATATTAAAAATTGTTGTGGAGTTAAGGAAGATGCCAAATAATTTGGTATCTATTTTAACTCCATATCAAATTTGGTAACTCATGGCTGTTTGTTTTGGGTAGTGCATAGGTGGTTAGATTATCTTATGGCTGTTCATTTCAGGTTAGTATTAGTATGTTCTACAGAGTATTATGGATCTCTTTCCGAAACCATTTCTTTCTTGGCTCCCCCAATCTTTTTTTAATGGGCAAATTACAATTTAGAGGCTGAATTTGAGGGAGTATTTTTCAAACGGGGTCCCATATTTTTTTTGTCAAATCAGGGTTCAATATCTAAATTTTTTGCTAGTTAAAGGCTTTTTGACGATTTTCGTTAAAATACGGTTAAATAGCATGTGCCACTCACGTGATTAATTGATTTGGTTAGTTTGCATTGATATTTAAATTTAAGGGGCTAAGTGAAATAAATTAAAAGTGGAGGTGAAATAAATAAAATCAACCACAAATAAAGCCACACCTTCCCCATCAACGTTAATTCCTCTCTATCTTTCCCTTCTTTACCTCCGATTCCGGCATTAAACCCAAGCTCCGGTGATGCCCCTAAGCACAAAAATCAGGCCGCCGGTATCTCATTGTAAACCCCTTTCCCTTTCTTCCCCTTCTTTCCTTTTTACTCACCCAGACCCGTCACTCGCCGCCGCCTCCTTCTCCGGCGAAATCCAGTTCCAAATCCCCCGCCGGCGTTCCTGATGATCTGGTTGTTCTTTTTCAATTCGGTGTTCTTCTGATCTGTTACTATCTTCTCCCCTTTTCAGGTTTTTGTTTGATGGCAGATTGGGACAGTGGTGATGAAAGATGATGAAGAAAGAAAGGATATGGGAGTTGGGTGGGGGGATAGATACTTGTTTGATTTTAAGTTGATTTGTGTTTTATTTGTAATATGATTGTTCTTTGATTTTGTTTTTGTTGG
>JAFEMH010005195.1:0-90000 GCA_022495995.1 Adenophora triphylla var. japonica | reverse complement strand
GACAAAAGCCCCGTTTGATTTGACTTATGTTGGTCCCAAAGGTGGCAACAAGGGTGAAAATACAGCTAGAGGGGGGGGTGAATAGCTGTTTAAAATTTTTCGCCCTCGTTTAAAGACTGAACCTCTTGCTTACAAAATCCTCTTGCAGTTGATAATACACTGCAAGTGATAGTGTAAAATGCACAGCGGAATAATAGAGTGTAAAGCGGTTTTGAGAGGCGGTTTGTAAAATGCGGTTTTGGTGGTGCGGTTTTGGGAAGAGCAGTTTTACAAACACGTGTGATTTTGACTTTGTTAACTCCAAACACTATTTCACAATAATGGATAACTAAATAAAGATCAAACAGAGACAAAGATAAATAATTAGCAAGCACAGTAAATACAAATGCAGAAAGTAAGAACACGCTATTTGGAGTGGTTCAATCGATAAACGATCTACGTCCACTACCAAGATGGTTAGTCTTGGATTTCTAAGAGAGATTTTATATTAAGTATTGTGAGATTACAAAGTACAATAAAATCTTTTCTATGAAGAACAAATCCAAAACTATAACCAGTGTATCTCAAATGAATAAACTATGTGTTTAGACAAGAGAGGTGTGTGTGTGAGAAACAAGATCAAGGCTCTTTAGATCTGTGAGATGTAGAGCACAATGATACTTGAAAGTGTTAAGGCTTGATTTCTGGGCTGGGGAATATTTCTTGAAGTATGAAGATGAAGATTCAAAGGACTAAGAATTTTCTGGGCAGAGCTTCAGCTTCAATGAACACAGCAATTTCTCAATTTTTCAAGCAATCTTCAAATGGTGAAGATTGGGGTTATTTATACCCAAGCATCAAGAAACTAGCCGTTGGATACAGCTGTTGAAGGACAGTACTTGATGCAATCCTATTGGTCCACAACAACCACTTTTGTCCTTTGAATACAGTGCTTTGCAGATAAAGCTGATCAGGCTCCAGCTGCAAGCAATGAGGTTAGGACACCTGTCACTTTTTCAAGATCCTTGCAGATCTTTTCTGACATTGAATCACGTGACAAGATATGGTGGTTGACTTTTGATATTGCTGACGTGGATTCCAACGGATAAAAAGTTGTTCACTCCAAGTAGCCAATCATTGGATGCGGTTGGTGAGACGCGGTTAGGAATGTGCGGTTTTGCTACACCAGGAGGTTGCAAGGATGCGGTCGCACATGAACTGCACAGGTGCGGTTCAAGGGCGGTTGCATGCGGTTGGTTCAAGAAGCAAGTTCAAGACTTGAACTGCACTTGCGGTTTGCATGTGCGGTTCATGGTGCGGTTTTGAATACTTCAGGAACTACAACCTTGCTTCCAATGAAACTTGTGCCAGTCTTCAAGCCTAAGATTAACCTATTCTATAAAATGGACTTAGCTAAAAAATTGAAGTCTAAGCTTCATTACATAGGGTCCTAAAGTCCTTAAAATAGACAGGAGGTTATGGTATCAATCAAATCTAATACAAAATAGGAGGGTTAAAACATGCATACCCAACAATCTCCCCCTATTTGATTGATGCCATTACCTACTATAACAAAAGCAAACATTGTACTTGGTAAGAACATGTCCATAAGAATTAACATGGTAATTCATGTCCCAAGTCAATGCACACACTTAGCTTAAGCTATAGATTTCTATACTTTCTAAAAGATGAAAACTTACAATGTGGAAAGTATAGAAATGCATTCAGTGCACTTAAGAAATTGTGAGTTTAAGTTCAAAGTGCGGTTCAAACTGAATGTTTAAACATCAATTCAAAATAGTGATTTTAAGTTAGAAAATATTTGAATGAGTTTATAAACCATAAGAGATTTCATTGTTCTACAAACAAGTAGTTTGATATGAACAAGGTTTTGGAACCAATGATGCATTTTTCATTACTACCAATGCGGTTACACTTACAATGGTAGAGAAGCAAAATACAAAGGTTTCAAAAAAAAAACAAAAGGAAGTTGGACAAAAATTACATGGAGTGTGGTCCAACAAATCAAAAAGGAGTTCAGCAAAAAAGGATAAAGGAATTACAAAATGAGAAATCCTAATGCTGACGCGGTTGATGATGCGGTTGATGATGGCGCGGTTGATGTTGATGGCGTGCTTGCTCTCTTGGTTGATTGACTTCTTCTTTGGGGCATTGCGGTTCGAAGGTCCGAAGGCTGAGCTTTCACCTCGATATTTCTTCGAGGGCTCGAGGTCTTCGGCTGTCTAGCAAGGGTAGTCTCAACGGTCGTAGTGCGATTCTGAGAATCGGCAGCGGCGGTTCCAACAAAGCATCAACAGATCTAGTGTTTCCATCAACACTTTCCTTGATCTGAGTAGTGAATCCTTCAATGCAGGCCCTTCAAGGAATTGTAGAATGTGAAGATCTCATCCCGAATGGCTCTTGTTTGAGTAGAGAGAGCATCTCTAAGCGGTTCCAGATCAACGGTCACATTCAGTTGGACTTCAATTCCTTGATGGAGTTGTCTAGCTTGAGGTTGAAGCCCGCTTTGAGGTTCTCAAATCAAGGAAATGTCATTATCAAAATTCCTTACTTGCTCTTTGATACTGTCTCCCATTATGTTGAGATCAACATTTATTCTATCTTTAAGGGAGTCCATTCGGTAAATTTTCAGTTGCAGTCATCTAGAGCGGTTTGGGAAGGAGCGGCTGAGGTTGAAGCTTGCTGCGGTTGGGTTTCTTGGAGGGTCTTCATGAAAGCTATCAGTGCAGAGTTGGTGGAGGTGACAAACTCACTGGAAAGATTTGTGAGCATTTCATGAAGTTGGGTTTTTGAAACATCATCACCCATGGCACTAAGCACTCCTCGGGCAAGATCTTCTTTAAAGCCCTGAAAACACTCTGTAGCTGCGGTTTTAACAGCTTCAGCGGTTTGGATAGAGGAACTTCTCTCCCCCTTAATGGTATCAATCAAAAAGGCTTTAAGTTTTGCCAATTCTAGGGCTTGAGCATCCACCTTGGCTAGAAGGGTTTGGTTGGAAGCGGTTAGGGAATTATTGGAGGCCTCAAGAGCGGCATTTGAAGCGGTTAGCTTGATCATGTGGCCTTGGTTTAAGAGAAGTTGGCCTTGGATAAGATTAAGGGTTGAAAGAATTTGGGAGTATTCTGAGGGTGCGGTTGGAGTTGAAGGAATTTGGGTAATTGAGGGAGGCGGTTGAGATTGTGTTGGAGGTGCGGTTTGGTAAATGGGTTGAAGGAGGGTTTGAAAAAGGCGGCTGGCAGGGACTTTATAAGGTGAAATTGTTGAGGGAGGAATTTGTGTTTGGGGTAATGTGATAGAAGCGGTTGGGATAGGTAAAGAGGGGATTGGTGCGGTTGAGATAGGAGCGGTTGAGATAGGTGCGGTTGAGGGTGGAATGTTGGTGGTTGGAATTTCAGAAGTTATGGGGTTGGAATTTGATGAAGAACTGGTATGAGAGGTATGGACAGAAACAGGAGGGGTTCTTTGCGGCTGAGGGGGTGCGGTTTCAGGAATGGGTGAGGTTTGATGAGGCGGAGTAGGAAGGCGGTCATGAGTAGGGGATTTTTGAGGTGGTGAATTTGCAGGAGGAGGAGTATTGTTGCGGTTTGGGGAAGGAGTTCTGTCGCGGTTAAGGTTGGAGATTGAGATGGCTGGGGTGTGATGTGAGTAAGGTGTTGATTGGGCGCGGTTTGAATTTTGAATAGATGGGGAGCGGTTTGTTTTCTGAGGTGAGGGAGTTGGTGATTTGGATTGATAGGAGGAAGAATGAGATTTAGAAGGGGATTGGGACGGTGTATGGGAAGTGGAGTAGGAAGAAGATTTAGAAGGAGATGGAGAAGGGGAAGGTTGATTTCTAACTCTTTTAAGAAACCGCTTGGGGCCTTTGGTTGGGGTCTTCTTTTGGGCTAAGTGTTTGACCCTCTTTGGTTTCTCCCCCTGAGCGGTTGCAGCTCTTTGAGGATGTGGAGGAGAAAGCGGTTTTGGTGATAGAGTTTTGGTTGGTGAGGAATGATGGGAGAGGATAGGAGATTGAGGTGGGGTTTGGGCAAGCGGTTTGGTTTGGGGCGGTTGAGAAGGTGGCGGTTGGGGAATAGGATCCTTTGTTTTACCCGAGGCGGCACCCTTCTCGCCTTGCTTCCTTTTATTCTATCAATCTCAGTTGTATAGTAGCGGCTAGCTCCTCATCTGTCATCTTGGCTAGCTCGGCTCGAGTTTCCTTTGCCTTTTTGGCCTTGGCAATCAATGGAGGAATAGATGCATCTTCCTCTTCTTCTTCTTCTTCAATCACTTCATCCGAAGTGTCATCTTTTCTTTTTCTTTTCTTTGCTTTTTCTTGCTAGGGCTGCACCGGATGCACGCGGTTGGGTAGGTGCGGTTTTAGATTTCTTTATAAGTGGTTACTCAGGAGCTTTTCTTTTTCTAGAAACCGCCTTTGCGGCTTTAGTCGAGCCCTTGACCGCGGTAGCAGGGTCATCTCAACAAAAGGTTCTTTGGGTTGGAAGGTATCGGCATCATAGAGAGCCCTGTAGTCATCATTGCCAAAAGAGAATGCGAAGGAGTGTAAAGTCTTGAGGCCTAAGGATTCTTCATCTCCCAGTGTGATAGCAAATGTCGTGGGGTAGTAGTCCTCATCTCTTCCAAGTGTTGATAATTGCCAAAGATGGCGGTCGCCAATCTCCCAAAGGGTCTCCACCTGGTATGCACATCTTTGGTCTTTAGCTGGTAACATCAATGCCGCCGCGCTCTCTCATCAAGATCTTGGGCCAATGGAGCTTCATGCCAATGAAGATAGCACAAAGAATACGCGATGAGAAGTAAAGTTGTTGTGGTTTCCAGTTTTTCCACACACAGACTTTCCAACTATGTAGCACAAGTGGCTCATCAGTTCTCCAAACTCTTTCCTTGCTATCTTCTTGTAGGAGCCAGACAAGGAATCCAGCCTTCCAGTGAGAGTGGAGCAAGTAGCATCTTGAATCTCCTGGGATACTTCAACTGGAGCATTAGATACGTGGAATTCAAAGGTGCCTCTGATATCTAGGTAGTCAATAGAGACTTTGAATCCTTCTACAATTCCCACTAAGTTGGGGATCTTAGTTCCATCTGAAAGGACGGTCTCTCCCTTGACTGCGGTCTCATAAAATTGGTCAATGAATAGAGGGATGGTATATGATTGCTGTTTGTTGAAGAGGGGAAGGATTCCAGAGGCTTTCATCTTCTTTATCATCTCTCTTCCAAGAGCATCAGTCTGCAACTCAGGTTCGTTTATCTCCCAGCCTGGCAGGAAATACTTGGTATTCATGTCTTCAATGGGTTTGGGAGCCATTGATTTGAAGAAAAACTTAAATCTTTAAGACAGTTGAGAGTTAGAGAGAGAAAGAGAGTTGGTAAACTGACACAGAGAAGGTACGGTGCCAGAGAAGACAGAATGGAAAGTTTGAAAAGGTATGTTATGTCTTCTATTTATAGGAAAGGATTAGGGTTTGGCAGATGAAAGGATACATTAGCTTCACCAACTCAGTGAATCATTGCAAATTAGCACCCTTTCAGCTTCACACATCAACCAATGACGGCTGACTTGAAGGCCATTAAATGCCAATGTTCCCTTGCATTAAATGCTCTCAAAATTTAAATTTTCATGGGAAAACATTTGCAAATAAACCCTTAAAGAAAAAAATAAGGACTGAAAAATAAATAAAAGGAATTTGAACAGGTTTTTTTTTTTTTTTTTTTATAACTATAAGTAAAGGTAAAGATAGAAAATACTCCAAGTTGAAATGCGGTTGAGGTCCAAGCGGTTGAGCCGCTGCGGCATGCGGTTTGAAGTGAAGCGGTTGGGCCGGTGCGGTTGGACATCCTTGCGGTTTGATGCACGCGGTTTCAACATGGCCTTGAAACTATACTTAACACCCAATTTAGTTAATAAAAAGAATGGAATTTATTTAAGTTCAAGCATACCCATTTCTCCTCTAAGGAATGAAAACCTCTTGGAGTCAAGAGCCTTTGTGAGGATATCAGCAATCTGGTTGTCTGTCCCCACATACTCTAAATGGATATTCCTCTTCTCCACATGATCTTTGAGGAAATGATACTTGATATCAATATGCTTGGTCTTGGAATGCATGACAGGGTTGTTGGAGACTGAAATTGTTGAAGTGTTGTCACACATGATGGGGCAATTCCCTTCATGGATTCCATAGTCTACCAATTGCTGCTTCATCCAAAGGATTTGACAGCAACAACTACCAGCAGCAATATACTCAGCCTCTGTGGTTGACACTGAAACTGAAGCTTGCTTTTTGCTGGCCCAAGCAACTAGTCTATTCCCGAGGAAATGACAAGTACCACTAGTGCTTTTCCTGTCAATAGTACAAGCTGCATAATCTGCATCTGAATAACCTACAAGATCGAAGTTCGAATCTTTGGAATACCAAAGTCCAAGGTTAGTGGTTCCAGATAAATAGCGGATTATACGCTTGACTGCAATAAGATGTGCTTCTCTAGGATCTGCTTGATAGCGTGCACATACACAGACACTAAACATGATATCGGGCCTACTAGCAGTTAAGTAAAGTAATGAGCCGATCATACCTCGATATAAAGTTTGATCAACTTTCTTACCTTTGAGATCCTTATCTAGCTTATTGCCGGTGGCCATAGGAGTATCATATGCTTTAGCATTTTCTAATCCAAACTTCTTTATTAACTCCTTGGTGTACTTGGCTTGGCTGATGAAGATACCTTCTTCGCATTGCTTGATTTGAAGCCCGAGGAAGAATGTTAATTCTCCCATCATGCTCATCTCAAACTTGCTTTTCATTAGCTTCTCGAAACGCTTACAAAGTAACTCATTAGTAGAACCAAAAATAATATCATCGACATAAATTTGAACAAGTAAAGTATGCTCATTATATTTGGCAATAAAAAGAGTTGTATCAATTTTACCACGTTTAAATCCCTTTTCTAGTAAAAATTTAGAAAGAGTCTCATACCATGCCCTTGGAGCTTGCTTAAGTCCATACAAAGCTTTTTGGAGTTTGTAGACATGATTGGGAAATTTTGAGTCTTCAAATCCAGGAGGTTGGGCAACATACACGGTCTCTTGCAGTTCGCCGTTGAGGAATGCACTCTTTACGTCCATTTGATATAACTTGAAACGCTTAAAAGAGGCGTAGGCTAAGAAGATTCTGATAGCTTCCAATCTTGCAACTGGAGCAAAGGTTTCATCATAATCAATTCCTTCTTCTTGCCTATATCCTTGTGCAACCAACCTTGCTTTATTCCTAGTGATGCTTCCATTCTCATCCATCTTATTCCTAAATACCCACTTAGTTCCTATCACTCCTTGATCCTGAGGTCTAGGCACCAAAGTCCAGACCTTGCATCTTTCAAACTGGTTGAGTTCTTCTTGCATAGCAACAACCCAACTTGGAATCTTGGAGTGCTTCATCAATCTTCTTGGGTTCAACTTGAGATAAAAGAGAAGTATGCTCGTCATAATTTGATCTCCTTGTTTGAACACCGGAAAAGCAGATCACCAATCACATTAGTGAGGGGGCTAGCGACTTCACGAACCTCGGGGGTAAGTCTGGTTGGGCGAGGTTTCTGTGAAGATCTTCAATTGGAACATCGTTAGATCCTTGGCGAAGTCATGAAAGGTAAGTTGACGAAGAGGTTCTATAAGTTGGATAGGGAATTCTCAACTTCATCTTCCCTTGCGGTTGCATCCGGAGAGGGTTCTTCGGGTGCGGTTTGAAAGGTGTGGTTTGAGGAATGTCGGTTGAGGGTCTTTGGATTTTGCGGTTGAGGTTCGGGTGCGGTTTGAGATGGTTCACTGGTTCATTATGCTCAACAAAATCATCGGCAACATTTGGAGCCAAATGTGGCTCAAGGAGAGAATGCTCATCAAAAGTAACATGGACAGACTCAACTATTTTTAAACTAGTTTTATTGAAAATACGAAAAGCTTTAGAACGTTTAGCATACCCAACAAAAATACCTTCGTCGGCCTTGGCTCCGAATTTACCTCTATTTTCTCTTCCGTTGTAGAGGACAAAGCATTTGCGGCCAAAGATCTTGAAGAATGCAATGTTGGGGGTTCTTCCTCGCCAAAGCTCATAGGAGTCTTATTATAGGTTTTGTTGATGAGGGAGCGGTTACGAGTGAAGCATGCGGTATTGATTGCTTGACCCAAAAATGCCGAGGTAGCTTCGCTTCAGATATCATTGTCTTTCCTGCCTCAATCAACGTTCTATTCTTCCTTTCCACAACCCCATTTTGTTGTGGAACACCAGCTGTGGAGAAATTGTCATCAATCCCATGGTCATCACAATCTTGAGCAACACCGTTGTTCTTGAATTGTTCCATTATCTGATCGAACACTAACGATGTCATCTTCTTTTTGAGTTTGGAGCCGTCTGAATAGTGCGGTGAGAATCTCATAGCAGTCATCTTTGGAAATCATCATCTCAACCCACGTATATCTTGAGTAATCATCCACCACCACTAAAGTATATCTATTTCCTCCAATGCTGGCAGTGGTTACGGGTCCAAACAAATCTATGTGAAGCAGTTGTAAGCATCTTGAAGTTGATGGAGCGGTCTTGCTGGTGAAAGACGACGCGGACTGCTTACCAAGCTGGCATGCACTGCATTTCTCTGGATGGTGGTCAGCCACTTTAGGTAACCCACGAACGAGGTTTTCCCTACCAATCTTTGCAAGATACTTGAAGTTCAAGTGGCTCAACCTCTTGTGCCATAGCCAACTATTTTCGCTCACATTCTTAGCTACAAAACAGAGATTAGTAATACTACATGCAGAATTTAGATCAATAATGTAAATATTACTCTTACGAATCCCTGTGAGTAGTGTGACGCCGGAAATGCTATCTTTAATAAAGCAATTTGATGACGTGAAGTTGCAAAGCATTCCTTTGTCGCAAAATTGAGAAATTGAAAGGAGGTTGTGCTTGAGTCCATCGACAAGAGAAACCTTCTCAATAGTTAGGTTTCCTCTCCTTATAACACCATATCCAATGGTCTTGCCTTTGTTGTTGTCACCAAAGGTTACAGATGGACCACTTGCTTCAACGACATCTTCAAGTAATGATCTATCTCCAGTCATATGTCTTGAGCGACCCACTGTCAAGATACCATTCATTATCCTTGGAGTGACCAGCCATGAAGCAGAGGACCTGAAATGTAAACATTAAGAACGAGGTCCCCCTTTATTCCTTGGGTCCTGAAGTTAGCAACCCTTTACGACCCACACCTGCTTGACAGAAGGAGGTTTGCTCTTCCTGGCATTGGATGTGAACCGCAAAAGGCATTCTGCAGCCTTGTGACCTAAACCATTACACACAGAACATTTGTAATAGCTACAAGCTTCATGAGGTTTTACTAACTCCTTACTCTTCTTAGGAGTTGCATGCGGTTTTGGACAAGGAAGCGGTTTGGGAGGTGCTGTTCCAGCTAACATTCCAGCTGATACAAAGGGAACAGGCTTTGGTTTGACCACGTATTTTCGGGAGCACTATTCTTGCTTTTGAAGGCGGAGGAGCGGTCGAAGAAGAAGCGCGGTCGAGACACAGAGAGTTAGCAGAACCGCCTTTTCCACTAGAAGCGGTTTGAGCGGGGATTTTACCAATTCCATAAGCCATTTCCTCTTCGGGTGCTTCCACAGAATTCTTAGGTTTTAACACGAATTCTTCCCATATTGCTTTCCTTTAGGGTAGACATAATTTACTTGTCTTCCTTTACCCTTTCCTTTAGCATGCTTCCCTTGGGAATTTCTTTAGTTAGTTCCAAAATTTCCTCATCCTTTTCACTCGAGGATGCACACTTCTCCTCTTCCTCAGATCCAAACCCTAGACCATCCTTAGTTCCTGGAGGAACTTGGAAGTCCAAGATTTTATCCTTGGTGGATTGAGACTTGAGCCACGAATCAATAATCTTTTGACGATCGTCGATTTGGGTTACCAAGTCATCATTCTGAGTTGAAGTGCGGCAACCTTAGTTTCAAGGATGCGGTTTTGATCAAGAAGAGGAGTCATCTGTTTGATTTGGTCCTTAAGATTAGAGATTTCGGACCTCATCACAGTTTTCTCCGTCTTGTACAGATTAAGTTCATCATGAGCTAAGCTTAAGGCTTTCTTAAGATTTGAGAATTGATGGATCACCATTTCAGCTTCCTTGAACATCTTTTCATGTTCCATGGGAGAAACCTCTTCCACCACCTTTTTCAAAATTTTCTTTGGAATAGCTTTTGAAGGTGGAGCAGTTTTAGATGAGAAAATGGGACGTGAATACGAACAATTTCCTATCTTAACGCTAGGAGTAAGTTTAATATCATCATCCAATTTATAATTTGGAAGTTTTGCAAAAACCTCCTTTTCCTCCATATCATGCAACTCAAATGATTCGAATGCTGAGTCATCGAAGCGTCTGCAACTAAGCGAGGTTAACCTCTTCGGTTTCACCGTCACTTCCATCCTCGAATCTGTTTGAATCCAAGTTGCTAATTCCTTGGAATTCTCTTCCTCCTCAGCAACCATTCCCTTTCGATGAGAAAATTTCGAAGGAAAAGTTTTCTTTTTCATATATTCATATTTAGAAATTTGTGGACACTCGGATGCAAAGTGGCCAGGTTTCCTACGGTTGTAGCATACCAAGTCACTCTTCTTCTTTGTATACGTAGCCCTAGAAAATGTTGCGGGAGGTTTGCCTTTTGAAAATGATTTTGTGAAAGGTTTTGAGGATTTTCTAAATTTTTGAAATCTTTTCACAAACATGGCAAAATCATCATCATCCATCTCGATGAGTGATGAGGTTGATATGGAAGGATCGGTGGTTTGATTGGATGTGGATGGTTTCTCTTCATGTTCCACTACGAGACATAGAAAGCGATTTGGTTTTCCCTTCTATCTCTTCAATATGATTTAATTTAAGTTCATAGACTCTAAGATTGGCATACAAGTTACTTAATGACCAAGTACCCAATACTTTGGAGTCTTCTAGAGAGGTAGCCTTATTTACCCATCTAGAACCTAAAGCAGATAGGAAAGTCATATTGATTTCCTTATCGGTTAAAGTTTTACCAAGAGATCTACAAGCATTAACTACCTCAACATATCGATCGTAGGTTTGACGCAAGGTTTCGTTGGATTTTACATTGAAGTTGTTGTAGGATCTTTCAACGGTGTATAATTTGTTTTCCTTGCACTCTTCGTCACCTTCGAGGTAGCTCTCTATGGCATCCCACATACGCTTTGCGGTTTTGAGGTACATCACTTTACTGTAGAGTTGATACGGGAGGGTTCCGTAAATGATGAACCTCGCCTTGCTTTGTCCAAGGCAACTAATCTTTTCTCTTCATCCGACCACTCATCTTTTGGCTTTTTGACCTCTGGAGTTTCAGCATTGGTGGTTGCATCAGTGTTAGCCTTCATTGGAATTAGAGGGCCATTGATCACGCACTCCACCAGCATTTCATCTATGGTTTCCAAATGAATAAGCATTCGGCACTTCCAGATGTCAAAGTGGTCTTCGTCCAACATTGGAATGTGTGAATAGTTAACAGTAGTCATTGTCTTTGAGGTTGCCATATTGAATCGGCACACAAGCTGTTAAGCTTGAAAAACAGTGGTTTTGAAATGTGTTGGCTCTGATACCACTTGTTGGTCCCAAAGGTGGCAACAAGGGTGAAAATACGGCTAGAGGGGGTGAATAGCTGTTTAAAATTTTTCGCCCTCGTTTAAAGACTGAACCTCTTGCTTACAAAATCCTCTTGCAGTTGATAATAGACTGCAAGTGATAGTGTAAAATGCACAGCGGAATAATAGAGTGTAAAGCGGTTTTGAGAGGCGGTTTGTAAAATGCGGTTTTGGTGGTGCGGTTTTGGGAAGAGCAGTTTTACAAACACGTGTGATTTTGACTTTGTTAACTCCAAACACTATTTCACAATAATGGATAACTAAATAAAGATCAAACAGAGACAAAGATAAATAATTAGCAAGCACAGTAAATACAAATGCAGAAAGTAAGAACACGCTATTTGGAGTGGTTCAATCGATAAACGATCTACGTCCACTACCAAGATGGTTAGTCTTGGATTTCTAAGAGAGATTTTATATTAAGTATTGTGAGATTACAAAGTACAATAAAATCTTTTCTATGAAGAACAAATCCAAAACTATAACCAGTGTATCTCAAATGAATAAACTATGTGTTTAGACAAGAGAGGTGTGTGTGTGAGAAACAAGATCAAGGCTCTTTAGATGCTGAGATGTAGAGCACAATGATACTTGAAAGTGTTAAGGCTTGATTTACGGGCTAGGAATATTTCTTGAAGTATGAAGATGAAGATTCAAAGGACTAAGAATTTTCTGGGCAGAGCTTCAGCTTCAATGAACACAGCAATTTCTCAATTTTTCAAGCAATCTTCAAATGGTGAAGATTGGGGTTATTTATACCCAAGCATCAAGAAACTAGCCGTTGGATACAGCTGTTGAAGGACAGTACTTGATGCAATCCTATTGGTCCACAACAACCACTTTTGTCCTTTGGTACAGTGCTGCGAGATAAAGGCGATCGGGCTCCAGTGCAAGCAATGAGGTTAGGACACCTGTCACTTTTTCAAGATCCTTAGATCTTTTCGACATTGAATCACGTGACAAGATATGGTGGTTGACTTTTGATATTGCTGACGTGGATTCCAACGGATAAAAAGTTGTTCACTCCAAGTAGCCAATCATTGGATGCGGTTGGTGAGACGCGGTTAGGAATGTGCGGTTTTGCTACACCAGGAGGTTGCAAGGATGCGGTCGCACATGAACTGCACAGGTGCGGTTCAAGGGCGGTTGCATGCGGTTGGTTCAAGAAACAAGTTCAAGACTTGAACTGCACTTGCGGTTTGCATGTGCGGTTCATGGTGCGGTTTTGAATACTTCAGGAACTACAACCTTGCTTCCAATGAAACTTGTGCCAGTCTTCAAGCCTAAGATTAACCTATTCTATAAAATGGACTTAGCTAAAAAATTGAAGTCTAAGCTTCATTACATAGGGTCCTAAAGTCCTTAGAATAGACAGGAGGTTATGGTATCAATCAAATCTAATACAAAATAGGAGGGTTAAAACATGCATACCCAACAACTTATTTCAAAGTGCTTATGACTTATGACTCTTCATAAGTCATTTTTGAACCGTTTGATTTCATTTTGGGCAAAATAAGTCATAAGTCATGTACAAGCCAATTAAAGCACAATTCCTCTTATAAGTCATAAACATTAAGTCAAGTGCTTAAACCAAAAACACGTATGAACAGTAATAATAATAATAATAATAATAATAATAATAATAATAATAATAATAATAATAATAATAATAATAATAATAATTAAAAATAATAATATAATAATAATATAATAATAAATAATAAAAAATAATAAAAAATAATAAAAATAAAAATAAATCAAAGATCAACTTCTCCGGATCTTCTCTTACGTCTTCGGCACGCGCACTCTCACACGCTTACAAGTCTCAATCCCTTGATCTACTCTGACATCAACTTCTCCGGCAAGCCCTTTCATCTTCTCTAGCGGCTCTCGACTTCTTCGACAACGACTCCACGGATTGATCTCAGATCTGGTGTGGAATTTGATTGTTATTTCTTCTTGTGGAATGTTGGAATCGATTGTTCCTTCTCACTGTCTGAAGGTAATCCCTTTCTCCTTTAACCCACTTCATAAATTCACCTATTTTTTCTGTTACTGAAGTGGAAGATGTTGGGTTTTATGGGTCCATGCGCAGCGAAATTAAGCATCTAAATAACACAAAACCCAAGCCCTAGGATCCGTTCTATATGATTAAATTGAATTTCAATGAGATAGAATTTACCAACCTTAATTGCTTTCCAGTCTTGAGCTATCGAACAATTTATCGATGTGATTTTGAATCACAATCTTCGATCTTCAAAACTTGAATCTTCATCTTGCTTTGAACAATAGAACTCTAGGCCTTGATCGTTGTACGAGCGAAGACCCTCTAGTAGTATCCACACGTAAGAATGAACCAAGAACCGTTCTTGAGAATTGCTAGATTCTTAAACCTTGGAGAGAATATTGAGAAAACTTTTTGTTATGATTTTCTTGAGAAAATTCGGCTCGCTTCTAGGGTTTACAGACTTAATATTTATACTACATGAAGTGTCGCACGACCATACGAGTCTTCTGGACAAGAAGTGTCGCACGACCATACAAGTCCTCTGGACAAGCTATGTCGCGCTACGACATATGTTGTCGCGCTACAACTTATGCCTGATGAGGAATTCTCAATCATTCTTCCTTTGGTTTAACCAATTCATTCTAGATGTGTGTGACCCAATAGGATTATATTATGTTGGCAATGAGCTCGATCATATCGACCCTCATAAGACATAAGCGGACTCTAGCAAGCCATTATGTCTACCCAAATAATATAACGTAAGAGTTCACATTTCAATGGTACACTTCCATTTCTCCCTTTGTCTCACGATGTTATATTGAACACAAGTCATGGTCCTCGTCAACTTGTACTTGTTCAATGCTTTCTCGATCTTGAGTATAATGATAATCCAATCGCATTGGGGTGTGGCCACACACTTTCCATCATTATCACTCATCGAGGGGCCCAAGCAAAACATCTCTCTTTCGAGGGACAAATTCCATCTTGACTTATCATCCTTCCCATCATGAATCCGATCATGCCAAAGATAGCCTTTATAAATATCGTGTTAAGATATCGTTTGACTAAAATCAAACATGACTTTCATCATATGTAAGGTCATGATAATCTCAGGTCTAGGGACTAAATGAAGTGACCATATGAGATTTAATTATTACATTTGACCATGACATAAATCTCATACGGGTCAAGTCCAGTCACTTGTTCTCTAACAAGTACCCATAATTTCAATGTGCATCTCTATGCATATAATCATCATATGATTATCCATTGACAAGTATGCTAATTATTCTCTTAATAATCAGGGACAGAGATTATTACAATAAATATGCAAACTATATAATAATCAGATACTAAACTTAAGCGATAAAGATGATACATAACGGTTCTCAGTTAAACATAACTAAATCCTAGGGCATTACACCAACAGAAGAATATGAATGGCATAAAAGCCACTTCATAAATCAAAGAACAAGAGTAGCAGTAAACCTGCAAAAAGGAAGAATATGAAGGGCATAAAAGCCAAATGATTCTATTTTGAACTTCTTTTTTTTTTGTAGTTGCAGTTAGTTTTCTATTTATGTGTATTTTATGCTTCTGTTTTTTGTATGTAGCATAAATGTTATTTGGGTCAAACTTGCCATGTAAATCCCTTGGCATTTAAAAAAAAAAAAAAGTGGACAGGGAAATATGAACAATTCAATTTCTGTGGTCAAACTTGTGGAGTTCACTTACCCTTCATTGCTCAATCAAACTCAATTGTTCAGCAAACTGTTTTTTTTTTAATTTGTTGCATTTAGGTAGATTTCATTATATACTGGAGTTGAGACTCTAGCTGATAGTAATTTCCTCCCAAAATAATTGTCCTTTTTTGTTATTGATATTGTTCTGATCAAGAAACAAATAGACAATCATTTTTGGGACGGACGGAGGGAATACTAGGCTACCCTATTGCAGTGTCAAGAAATGAGGATGCGTGGTACATATGATATTTGTTCTCTTAGTTCCCGAAATCAGTTGCATATTATGCTAATTCGCACTCACGTGTTCTTCACTTGCAGGGACATGACATTATGACTCACCTAAGAAGTATTAGAGTGAATTATTATGCTTCATCCCTTCGTCAACATTGTTCTAAAGTTCCATATAGATGTAACAAGCTACTTTTCACGAGACCCCGTATACAAAAGTGCTCCTTTATAAGTAATACATAAGACTTTTTCTGTATGCTTGTAATTAGATATTCTTCTTATATAAGTCTTATAATTATTATACGAGACCTATCTGAATGGTTTGTAAACTCATAATTTGCAGGTCTTATGACAATGTTATAAGACCTACAATTGTCTTTTAAGTTAAGGTAATGTATAAGTCTTATAAGTAACATATAAGACTTTTTCTGTATACTTGTAATTTGTTATTCTTTTTATATAAGTCTTATAATTATTATACGAGACCTATCTGAATGGTTTATGAACTCATAAATTGTAGGTCTTATGAAAATGTTATAAGACCTAGAAATGTCTTTTAAGTTAAGGGAATGTATAAGTCTTATAATTGACTTATAAGAGTTGTAGGTCTTATAGAAATGTCTTTTAAGTTAAGGTAATGTATAAGTCTTATAATTGACTTATAAGAGTTGTAAATGTGTAAATAGTAATTTGTTGTTATTATTAAAATTTTTGATTTTTTTTGTTGAAAAATTTGTCTTATAAGTCAATTATAAGAGACAAAGTAGTCTTATAATTAACTTATAAGAGTTATAAATGTGCAAATTATGAGAGTAATTTCGTTGTTATTATTGAAATTTTTGATTTTTTCGATTGAAAAAATTGTCTTATTTGTCAATTATAAGAGACAAAGTAGTTTTATAATAAACTTATAAGAGTAATAAATATGTAAATTATGAGAGTAATTTGTTGTTATTATTGAAATTTTTGATTTTTTCGTTTGAAAAATTTGTCTTATAAGTCAATTATAAGAGTTATAATAGACAATATAGTCTTATAGACAAAGTAGTCTTATAATTAACTTATAAGAGTTGTAAATGTGTAAATTATCAGAGTAATTCGTTGTTATTATTGAAATTTTTGATTGAAAATTTGTCTTATGAGTCAATTATAAGAGACAAAGTAGTCTTATAATTAACTTATAAGAGTTGTAAATGTATAAATTATGAGAGTAATTCGTTGTTATTATTGATATTTTTGATTTTTTTGGTTGAAAGTAGTCTTATAATTAACTTATAAGAGTTGTAAATGTGTAAATTATGAGAGCAATTCATTTTCATTATTGAAAATTTTGTCTTATTATAAGTCAATTATAAGAGATAAAGTAGTCTTATAATCATCTTATAAGAGTTGTAAATGTGTAAATTATGAGAACAATTCGTTGTTATTATTGAAATTTTTGATTTTTTTTGTTGAAACATTTGTTTTATAAGTTAATTATAAGCGACAACGTAATCTTATATTGTGAAAAATATAAAAAAATGAAAGTATTTTTGGAAAGGCTAAAGACTGTTATCATGATCTGAAAAGTTTGTCTTATAAGTCAATTTTTAATTTATTTTTTTTGAGACTGAAGTGATCAAACTGAAACTATTCTGAATCTAATGACTGATCAAAAATATGTAAATGTCTAGTGACCAATACTCCCTCCGTCCCGCTAATATTAGCACAAACACTGTTATGCGGGAATTAAGGAATATGATATTTTAATAAAATGTTGTGAGTGTAAAAGAATGAGTGGAGAGAGAATGAGTGGAGGGTGTAATAAATTATAATGGTGTTGTGAGTATTAAAATAATGTAGGAGAGAGAATGAGTGGGGTTGGGTGAATATTTTATTAATATAAAGTTTCCTTTTTGGGAGTGTGCGGATATTAGCGGGACGCCCAAAAAGGAAAGTGTGCTAATATTAGCGGGACGGAGGGAGTATATAATTTCCAAATTTTTAGTGACTAAAGTATAATTTTATATTTTGGACTTGCTGTTGTTTAGAAGAGGTTGTAACACGTTGTCGACACGTGTAAGAAGGGCATTAATGTCATTGTGCTAAGAAGGGATGTCTTTGAAATTTTTAAAATATTATTTCCTAAATTGAGTTTAAATTTCATACGAGGGGCCCTAGAGAAAGAGAAAGTGGGTCTAATAACAAACGCCATTTTTATTTTAAGTAAAATTTAATGGGATTTTATCCGATTGGAAATAATCTACACTATTGGGGTCCCTGCGACTAACAAATGTACAAGCCAAAATAATTTCATTTAGCATAAATAAACTAGAGAGTAGAGACTAGACAGAACCCAACGTTTCATCTAACCCCTTTTACTTACGAGTCCTATAATTCACTCATGCATTTATTTTCTTAATGCTCAAATATCCTCTCAAACGATTCTTTTGATTCATTAATAGAAACTGGGACGTGGACACATGAAATATGAACCTCGATAGTCTAGTCGAGTCACAAGGCATGGGATGAAACATTCTGTGTATGTGTAGTAGCTAATACTATTATAGATTACCAATTACTAGAATATAATCAACACGACAAGCTACAATAACAAGACATAAAAAGATTACACTTTTACAATTTGATTCACACTCTAATTTATAACGGATCAAGCCATGTACAGGCCTTAAAACATTACTAGAGTCAAATCCGTTAACTATCTATAGTATAAATGTGAACTTGTCATTGCTACAGTACAATGAACAGTTTCAAGTGTCAAATTTTTCATTTTGCCCTCACTAAGTTGTCCCTTTTCCATTTTGTCCTTAAAAAAAATAAAAATAAAAATGTCCTCGAACACGGGCTTAATTTAAAAAAAAAAAAAAAACGTGTCCTCGGACACGGACTTTTACTAGTAATTTTATATCGCTCAATAGAAGACTCTTATTTTTGAGGGAGCGAGTAGTCATTTTTGTTCTTACAGGGTGCAAAATTGTGCAACCAAGAAAAGAAGAGGGTAGCAACACTACCAACGCAACATGATCATCATTGCTCCGACCTCTGCGTTCAGCTCGTCAGCCTAAAAAGAAAAGGCAAAAGAGATTTGCCATTACAGCTGTGGCCTCTCTGGGAAACAATTTTAGAAACATCACTCAAAATTTCCTCATTTTCCGTAATCTTTTCTCTTAGATCTTCGAAACCCATTTCAAAACATCAAAAAAAAAAATCATAAATTTCATTTCCAAAAATAAATTTTGACTCTGTTTTAACAATGGCTCGTGTCACGGATGGGTTCGTCTCATTTTTCAACAACAGATGGCTTGTTTTTGTGGCTGCAATGTGGATACAATCGTGTGCCGGAATTGGGTATTTGTTCGGAAGCATTTCGCCGGCGATTAAGAGCTCCTTGAACTACAATCAACGACAACTTTCGAGGTTGGGTGTGGCTAAAGACCTTGGGGACAGTATTGGGTTCTTGGCCGGAAGTTTGTCGGAATTTTTGCCGCTGTGGGCTATTCTTTTTGTCGGAGCTATCCAGAATTTTGTTGGGTATGGTTGGGTTTGGCTTATCATGACCGGCAGAGTTCCAACTTTGCCGTTGTGGGCTGTGAGTACCTTAAATTGATCTCTATCTCTTGAATTTTATTCCAATTTTTATCCTCTTTTTTTTTTTTTTTTTGAGCTTATGGGAGGTCAAGATGTATCTGATATTGATGGATTGCATGTGACTGGTTTTACTATCGTATGTTTGCTCTAATTGATACTATTGTATTTTTGGTTTGATTGTTATCATCCTTTTATGATTTATTTTTTTTTTTTTTTTTTTTGTTTGAATCTGTAGGAGTTGTGTAACATGGATTTCTTGCAATTGATTGAACCATAATCAGTTTATGCTTCTAAGATCTAATGGATATGTTTTGACAAATTTTCTTTTTATCATGTTTACACCTTCATCTTGGAGGTATTTGTACTAGATTTTTATGGATTGTTAATGCTTCTTGCAGCTATAAATTTGAGGTTTGGCCATATGAGTTTGATTTCTGAGTTTTTTCTACACAAATGAACTAAAGGATTCGGGACTTGTGTACTTGATTCTTATGTTGTGAATTTGGTGGTACCCCGTTGCAATCAAGATAAGAAATCAACACACCCACAAGCACAATAATGGAAGAAACACACACACAAGAACACAAGAGTTGTTTACCCGGTTCATTCAACACATGAACTACGTCCGGGGGCAATTGCCAAGCCAATATGTATTAGACACCTTCTAATATGTTGCTACAATGAGTTCTAGGTCGTAACTATGCTTATATAGTAATACAAGAAAACCCTTAATCAAATTAAGAAGAGTTCTAATCAAAATAGGAAACAAATCTGCTGCAGAAAATTCCCACCCGACACGTGGGCGGTCGCCCAAGACACCATGGGCGGTCGCCTGCGTAAAATCCCACGAGCCATGACATTACACCCGGGCGGTCGCCACCCCGCCACGGGCGGTCGCCCATCATGACGAAAGTCCTCCGCGTTTTCCTCCTTGATCTCAAAGACTCCTCCGACTTAGACTCCTTTTTCCTCATAGTTTAGGACTCCAATCCCAACAATCTCCCACCGAGACTAAACTAACAAGCATAACACCCATAAACTCCCACCACTGAGTAATGACCTTCGAACACATTCCCCCATATGGCTTGGACACTACCGCACCTCTCCTCAAGTACTAAGGCGAGTTGAAACCAAGCGACGTTTCAACCTCTCCGGTGTTAGATGATTCTTGCCTCCCCAAATCGGCTTCTACCTTGATTTCTCCCCAAGTCTAACTTCGCCTTCTCCTCCGGACCCACCTTCCTCGCAATGCTTCCCCTTGAAACTTGGGACACGCCTTGTTTCTTGCATCGTCTGTATTTGGTGCAGAAACCGCTCTGTTAGGGCACTTGGACTTCCACACCACGTTGATCAACTTTGTGTCCCCCAACATACCGTTTCTTGATGTCTCCCACTTTTTACACCAATAGGCCGGTTCTTTAGCCTCTTGCTCCCACCGGAACGAACATCGACATTGTAGGTAGAGTACAACATCTTCCCTTAACCCTACGAGCTAACACCTTAGCCCCTTTTGTGACTTTCCCAAGACCCACCAATGAAAGACACTCCATACCACTTCACTATCAAGTTGTCCCATGAAATCACTATCCTCCTCAAATCCGGAACATGCATCGCGTCGTGTAGTTGTAAGAAAGCTTGTTAGGTGTCTTCGTCATCACATCCCCCTTACCTTTGATCTTCAATGGTTGACCGTCACCAAGATAGATAACCCCAAAATCTCGATTTTATACCGCTTCATTGATTCTGCATCCCAGCTAGCGTAACCCAGCTCCAGAATCAACACTCAATCTTCACCCGATTGTTGCTCCTCTCCTAGGATTAATACATTCCTCCGCATCATCCCGCACGCGTGTGCGCCGCGTCTTTTCCTGGACAGTCATAGCGATATGAACTAATTCGCCACAATTGTAGCGCTTGACCTTTTTCCCCTTTTTCGTTCCTCCCTTCCCTATTTATCTCCACCCTAAGTGCGGCCCATCTACGGAAGATTCTCCCTTTTCTCTTTCCTTCTCAACTCCTCTCTTGAAGGATGAGATCTCTAACCTCCGTATACACCAATGCTTTGTTTTCGACGTACTAATCGTTGTGACGGTAACCTCCCAACTATCGTGCAATGATTTTAGTAGAAAACAAGCTAGCACTTCATCGGAGAAAGTAATATCAACACTTTTCAATTGGTCCACCATACCTTTGAAATTGCCGATATGACTTCTGGCTGTCTGCGCCTCGACGTCTTCGCGTTCGCGAACCTCTTTATCAAATGCCTTATTGATATTAGACGGCTTCTCATACATGTATGCAGCGGCGGCGTTTGTAGCAACTCCGCGTTGTCTTGGCCTCCATAGCGTTCCGTGCAACGTCGTCGGTTAGAGCACTCCTCACTGCTCCTAACGCCTTCCGATCCAACGTCTCCCAATCTCCTTGTGAGATGTCTTCGGGCTTCTCCTTCAAGGGTTTATGAAGATCCTTACAATAAAGGTAATCTTGATCCTTGTCCTCCAGAACGTGAAATTCACACCGTTGAATTTCTCGATTGAGTTCTTCATCTGATTGCTTCACCAAAGTCCCCAAGAACGCGATTCAAAATTAATCAACTAATGAAAAGATTTTGAATCCTCCGAACCAGACTCTGATACCAGTTGTTGTGAATTTGGTGGTACCCCGTTGCAATCAAGACAAGAAATCAACACACCCACAAGCACAATAATGGAAGAAACACACACACAAGAACACAAGAGTTGTTTACCCGGTTCATTCAACACATGAACTACGTCCGGGGGCAATTGCCAAGCCAATATGTATTAGACACCTTCTAATATGTTGCTACAATGAGTTCTAGGTCGTAACTATGCTTATATAGTAATACAAGGAAACCCTAAATCAAATTAAGAAGAGTTCTAATCAAAATAGGAAACAAATCTGCTGCAGAAAATTCCCACCCGACACGTGGGCGGTCGCCCAAGACACCATGGGCGGTCGCCCAAGCAGAAAATCCCACGAGCCATGACATTCTGTACACCTGGGCGGTCGCCCACCCCCACATGGGCGGTCGCCCATCACAACAGAAAGTCCTCCGCGTTTTTCCTCCTTGATCTCAGCAACTCCTCCGACTTAGACTCCTTTTTCCTCATAGTTTAGGACTCCAATCCCAACATCTTATAACCCGGGGTTTTGAGAAGGTTAGTTGTTCTTGGTCAATAAGGCATTCATTTTTGCCTGAAATGTAAATCAGGCTTTACAATTAGTTCTTGAGGATCCTAGAGGCACCAAAAACTCTGCAAAATTTTGGGTACAAAATCATTGTAGGTCCCGCCACATATAAATGAAACAACCAATCAGCAATGACCAACAATGATTCTACTTCACATTTGTAGGTCTTTGGCCATTAAGTGCACCCGTTTCTGCTTGATCCAAAGGCTCCTCTAAATGTTGGCTATAGTTGTTCATTCCATAAGAGGTTTGGCAGCTCGGTTTAATGTTAATATATCTATCAATGTTGAGAACTTTTGGCTTGTTTGAACTTAGTGGGGATTTTTCATTATGCAGATGTGCGTTCTTATATTTGTGGGAACTAATGGCGAGACCTACTTCAACACAGCATCACTAGTCTCAGGGGTGCAAAACTTCCCCAAAAGCCGAGGGCCAGTCGTAGGAATATTAAAGGGATTTGCTGGCTTGGGTGGGGCTATTTTGACCCAGGTATACGCATTGATCCACTCGCCTGATCATGCTTCCCTTGTGTTTATGGTTGCGGTAGGGCCATCAATGGTGGTTATTTCTCTAATGTTCATTATCAGGCCAGTTGGAGGTCACAGACAGGTCCGATCAACGGATGGGATAAGTTTCTCATTTATTTACAGCGTGTGTATAATTTTGGCTGCTTATTTGATGGGGGTTATGCTTGTGGAAGATTTGGTTGATCTAAGCCAGACCGTTATCACGGTTTTCACACTTATTTTATTCGTGCTCTTGGTAATTCCCATTGTGATTCCAATCTGGTTGAGTGTTTTGCTGGAGTCGAGGGGTCCGGCAGACGAACCACTTCTACCCGAGCCAAAACAAGAAGCTGGAAAATCCGATTATTATGCAAATGAGATTATATTTAGTGAAGTGGAGGATGAGAAGCCTAGGGAAGTGGACTTGCTTCCGGCTTCAGAGAGGCAAAAGAGGATTGCCCAACTCCAGAATAAGCTAGCCCAAGCAGCTGCAGAAGGAGCAGTGAGGGTCAAGAAGCGTAGGGGGCCTCATAGAGGGGAAGATTTTACACTGACACAAGCTCTTATCAAGGCAGATTTTTGGCTCATCTTTTTCTCGCTTTTATTGGGATCTGGTTCTGGGTTGACCGTGATCGATAATTTGGGTCAAATGAGCCAGTCTTTAGGGTATGATAATGCACATATATTTGTATCGATGATAAGCATTTGGAACTTTCTAGGCCGTGTTGGTGGGGGTTATTACTCTGAAATGATTGTCAGGTACATATTGCATATACTTGATCCATAAAATGTAACTCATATATTGTATTTTGTATCCGTTTCTTTGAACTCTTTGTCTAAGTTCCTTAATTAGTCTTTGGTTTGGTTTTATTTTGGGTTATTTGACTGGGTCATGTTGCATTGCAGGGATTATGCTTACCCAAGGCCAGTAGCCATGGCTGTTGCCCAGGTCCTAATGGCAATCGGGCACTTCTTCTTTGCCATGGGTTGGCCCGGGGCAATGTACATTGGCACCCTCTTAATCGGGCTTGGATATGGGGCCCACTGGGCTATTGTACCCGCTGCTGCCTCAGAGTTGTTTGGGTTGAAAAAGTTTGGGGCTTTGTACAACTTTCTCACTCTCGCGAACCCTGCAGGTTCGTTAGTCTTTTCAGGTCTGATAGCCAGCACTATATATGATAGTGAAGCAGAGAAACAAGCTCGACAGCGCCATTATCCCCAACAAAATATGGGATCAATGTTCTTAAACGTTCTGAAAGTTGATGAACCGTTGAAGTGCGAAGGTGCCATTTGCTTTTTTCTGACATCTATGATCATGTCTGGACTTTGTATCATTGCTGTTGTTTTAAGTATGATTCTTGTGTACCGGACCAAGGTTGTCTACCACAACCTCTATGGGAGATCACCCACTTGAAGAGTTGACTTTCCAAGAAGTTTATAAAATCTGCAACCAACCTAGTAATTAAAGCTATTGAATATCATAAGAACGAAGATGAAATCGTCGAGTAGCCCCTGAAAACCATCTGATTCAAGTTGTTTTGTTTTTTAAATGTTGAGTTGTGTATATTTTTTCTTCACCAATTTTGATAAGAAAAAAATTATACTTTGATTGAAAATTTGTTTCATTCATATCAGTTCATTGTATTGATTTTAGGAACAATGTTGATTGTATTTATTGATAGTATGTGAAATACATCTTGTTTGTTCATTTTTCAGATTTTCTTACAGAAACTACTAACAAACTCTTTCAGATATGGAAATCTTGCAGGCAAAACTCCATTGTTATTCAGTATGCATTCATCTAACCGCATCTTGACAATGTGGTTAATTGAAGGCAGAGCAGTCCTGTCTTCATTCCCAGTTTCAATTCCAACTAGGGCTGGGGGTAAGCAGAAAAATCGAAAAACTGAAATAACCGAAAATACCGACGCCGATAAACCGTATCAACGGTTATTTGGGTAGGGACGGTTTATGAAATATTGGAAAACCGAATCTATCGGTTCGGTTGGGATACATGATTCATGCCGATTACTCACACCGAACCGTACCGATATTCTTCTAAATAATAAATATTCCTAATATTTACTATAGTTTTTCATCTATTCAATCCATATATATTAAATAAATAAATATTATCTTCATAAGAAATATTATACTCCCTCCGTCCCGGTTCACTTGGCACCAACTTTTTGGGTGTAGGAATTAAGGAAAAGTGATGTAAGAAAGAGAAAAAGTTAAATGTTGTGAGTATGAAGAATTAAATAGGAGAGAGAATGAGTGGGAGGAATAGTTAGGAGAGAGAATGTTGTGAGTGTAAAAGTGAAGTAGGAGAGAGAATGAGTGGAGGGAATAGTGAATATTCTTTTCCATTTTGGACAGTGCCAAGTGAAGTGGGACGACCCAAAATGGAAATTAGTGCCAAGTGAAGTGGGACGGAGGGAGTATACTGTAGACACCCCATTCTGAACCCATAATTACATGATTACACTACTCTTCATCTCTCTTTTATGTTTTGATGAAAGCATATCAGTTTCGTCATGTTTCGTTAAGTTTCTAACTAACCTCGTTAGTTTTGGACCTAACTGACTAACGGAACAACTGAAGAGGACAAAATAGTCAAATGACTAGTTATCTCGCACGAGATATCATATCTCGCGCGAGATATCCCCTCGACAGGATATGCAGAAATCACTCTCCTTCTCCGTTTCAAACTCTCTTTTTGGATAAAACCTTATCAATTCGGGTATCCAATCAGAACTGAGTTCTGGAACCTTCCTAGGGGATTTTACCTCTCCACCTTCACCTCTCCAACCTCCTATAAATACTGGATGACTTTCAGTGTTTCGGGGGTCGACGATTCTGATCCTTGATCAAGAAAACACACAACACACACAATTTGTTGGTTTCTTTCCACGAAAGACTCCTTCAAATCACTCACAAACAACTTCTAAATTCGTCCTTCAACCACGTTGATTGACGAACATCGAAGCCCGAATCAAAGGACCAAGGCGAAGCTCCGTCCGCATCAAGATCCAAATCAAGGATCGAGGCGAAGCTCTGTCCGTATCAAGGTTCGACTCTAAACTTGAGTCGAAACTCTGTCCGAATCTCTTCTCAAAAGGTAATCATCCTTTAAACTTTCGTTTCTCTTCTCAACCTCTCTATTGATTTTAGAGTAGTGTAATCCCATCAAAAGGATTAGCTTAGAGTCCCTTCAGTCAATGAAGGCGATCTCGAAGCATACAATCCGACATTCCTAATCAAGGAATTGATTAGGGTTTATTTGTTCTTCTTTAATTATTTTATTAAAAAGATTGAAAACCTCTCTTTTCTTTAGCAAGACCGATCTCCGAATTTGGTGAAATGGATGCTCCTTGACCTACCCATTTCATAACCTAAGCCCCGAACCCAAATCTCTTTCAAAATGGTTTTCCTGTGTTTCCAATCGAATAATATAGGTGGCGACTCAAAAAGATGAAAAGACAAAAATTTCCTCACAACGCTACAGTGGCGACTCCGCTGGGGACTTAAAATTAAGAGGCTTAAACTTGCGTCAAAATTAAAAGAGAGGTTTTCAAAAAAAAAAATTTAATTCGAATTTTCTGCTCTCAGATGAGGCATATCTCGCACGAGATATCATATCCCGCGCGAGATATGGCCTCCAGTCTGGTTGTTTTCTGGTTTCTCCTGTTTAGCTCGTAATCCAAGACGAGAGCCGAACATGCAAGGGGGATCCCAGAATTCATTATCTGCAGAGTTCCCGCATCTTAAGGCCTCCCTTAAGGTGTAGAACTCGAACCTTCGTTTCCTTTAAATAATTGATTATTATTTATGAACTGCGTGCGATTGGGTTTTATTTAATTAAAGTCCGGTCCATTGGGGATTCGGGACTTGTAAATTGAATTATTTATCTCTCTTTCTCTCTCTTTATGTGGAACTACGACGGCCTGAGTCTTCCTAATTTGGGAGAAACGTAGGCAACCACTTGGTGCGGCCACTATCTGTTTTCCTTTTGATTTTCAAAAAAAAAAAACTCTCTATTTTATCTATCACCTAGATTGACTATCACACACGCGCACTCATTTATATCTGTCATTGCACTACATACCCCGATTAACCCGGGACCCACACTAAGGACGGATGACGGTAACCACCTAGTCGCCGGTCTCTCCGAAGTTGGATCATCCCACTCCGCGTATTCAATCCACCTAGATTGTCATATCGCGGGGAGCCTAGCCTTCCAGCCCTGCATCGCCACATATCATGTAGATTGTCTTTCTAGGAACACTCTGTGACCGGTCGGTTTTGACTTGGTAATCTTTCTTGTCTTTGATCAAAATAAAGCTAATGTAAAATTGACTATCGAGAAAGGATTCGGAAAAATCCCTTCGGAAAAACAAAGTCCCTTCGGAAATGTTCCTTCGGAATGACCCTTTCGGAAGTCCCTTTAAAGAAAAAAAAATCCTTTCGGTCAATTTTATGTGGCTTTACTCTACAAAGAATGATCAATTACCAAGTCCCTAGGGTTGGTTCGAATTATGTATACCTGTAAGATTTACCTAGGATACTAGATAGAAAACGGACCTTTGTCCGTCCGACCATGAATTTAGGAAATAAAAAGGAATAAAATCCATCTCTCCGAATGGTTATCTCGTGCGAGATTACCTACTCCCGCGCGAGATATTATTTGCAGAATCTGTGTTTGTAATTGATGATCGATGTGCGCTCCCTCCTTGAGTCAAAACTCCGTCTCTAATAAAAATAAAACTTCAAAAAAAATCACTCGTGAGGTAATTTTAACCATCATCCTTTTCTCCATCTAGGATCGTTTGGGGCTAATATTCTAAAAGACGTTTCGTTGGGATATCTCTAGTTCATCTCTAAGGTCGTCAAGCTCCCTTGCCTCTCCAACGGTAGCATTTCAATTTCCTTCCGACACGATGAATTCCGAAGCACTCAAGAAGGAAATTGAGGATCAAATGATTCGATATGAAGAAATGCTACAAGCCCAATCCGATGAAATGGAGGCCCGATTAGAACTTGAAAGAAGAATTCAAGCCGGGGAAATGAAAGCCATGGTTGATGAACTCCGAGCCATGAAACTACAATTGGCCGAATTAAGCTCAAAGAAGAAAGAGAATGAGACTTCTTCCGATGATGAAGTATCATACACTAAGAAGGCTAAAAGACACCGCAAGCACAAGAAAAAGGTGTATGTGCCTAGCTCATCATCTTCCTCCTCTGACAATGAGAGCTATGCTTCCGAGAAAGAAAGCAAGGATGAACCTCTTACCATGGCAATGTTAGAAAAGAAACTTGCATCCCTCGATGTGAGTAAGGGAGCCTCCCTCTCTATTGACTATGACACCCTTCGTCAATCCATGTCAAAGCTTCCTAGAAAATACAAGACACCTGACATTGCCAAATTTAATGGCACTACTTGTCCAAAAATCCATCTGGAAACCTACTCTTGGGCCATGCTATCTATGGGTGTCGATGACAACTTGCTAGTTCAATGCTTCCCTCAAACCCTTGATGGTGCCACTAGAGATTGGTACATGAATCTTCCACTCTCCACAAGGCTCGATTGGCCACTTGCTAGTCGTACCTTCCAAAAGCAATATGAGGACAACTCCACTTACCGCACTACTAGGAGAGACCTTGAGCAAACCAAGCAACTTCCGAATGAGTCATTCGCAGACTTCGTCAAAAGATGGAGGACCAAACTGACTGAAATCGTTGATAGGCCAAGCCTAGACGAACAAATTCATATCCTACTTCAATGTCTCCGCGAAGAGTACCAAGAGAAGCTTGCCGGCAATTACTTCCCTAGTTTCCTTGAACTCCATAAATCGGGCCTTAGAGTTGATGAATTGATCCTTCTTAGAAAGAATTCAGAAAAGGAGAATCGTCCAATAAAGGGGAGCACCGGTCGTACCTATCATGATTTTGGTGGGGCTACTCTTAAGGAAATGTTCGATGATCTAGTAGGCCAAGGAAAATTGAAGCCAATGGAAGACTATCATCCTAAGAAAATGAGAGAAGATTGGGACCACGACAAATTTTGTGATTACCATCAGTTTAGTGGTCATGACACCAACAATTGCTACAATTTGAGGGATGCCATCCAAGACTTGTATGAAGCCGGCAAGATCAACTGAAGCATCACCACCTTGGGGCTCCGATCGTCCTCTCCCTTTTTCCTTTGAAAAAAAAAAAAGAAAAGAAAAGAAAAAAAAATATAGATTAGGTCAACTTCCTAGTATGTTCTCGAAGAGTCGTTCTGTCATTCTAGTCCATCTCTATCCTCTCTAGTTTGTGTCAAGTGAACTATCGAGTCTGTTTCGAATTTCCTTATCAATAAAAGTTATCTCTTTATCCTAAACACTTTCCCAAGAGTTATTTTTCTTTATGAATATCATTTGATCTATGTTGAATAGTGGACCTTCATTCCTTAAATCATCACGAAAAATAGAAACTTCTAAACAAGTTTGAAATGAAAACTATCCTTAGAAGGCTTAAGGCTAAATATTACTCATGTTGAAAGTCGAAGATCAACAAATGAAGGAAGCCAAAGGCGCTGCTATCAACATTCATCCAAAGAAGAGTGGGGCTACTCAATTCAAGGCTTTGAGAGTACAAAAATAAATAAAAAGCTCGCTAGGTCAAAACTCCTCAAATCGTCCTAGGCAAAAATAGAGCATCGAAAAAAAAAAAGAAAGAGAAGAAAAGAAAAGAAAAACTCTCAAGCCTTCATCGCCCCACAACAAGGATGGAATTTCAACAAAGGCAAGAAGGACTCTCCCACAGAGAAAAAGAGTCAAGTGATACCAATAAAAAAAAGAGGATCCCTCAACATCCTCTTACAATGAAGCCCGAATGGCAACACAAATGAAGAAGACTTTCAACATCAATCCATAAAGAAAAATGTTTAGCCTTAAGTCGTACTAATGATTGGCTTTCTTTTCAAACTCGTTAAGAAATTTCTAGATGATACAAGGTCCATTAAAAGTAGAACAACTTTTCTAGACCTTTGAGCCATGTAGCGTTCTTTGTTGTGTCTAGGGGCTTCCTCTTAGCCATTCTCATACACATTCTTGAAATCCAAGCATCAAAACTGGGGCTTCCTAACCTTTCCTCCCCCAGTCAATCTCTACTCAAACTCTCAAGAGTAATCAAATCTGCATTAGGGGCTTTCCTCTTCGCTTCTCACTATCATCATTAGAGAATACACTCCCTCACAAAAGAGTCAATGCTTGGATCATCTTCCAAAAAAAAAAAATAGAGTCCGTCTCTCCTCAACTAAACTTGAGATCTCATCTTTCTCCTTAATGAGATTCTTCCAACTGAGTCACCTTCGAGTACACATACTTTTCAAAAAAAGAATAGCTCGCTAGGTTGAAAACTCGTAAAGAGCGGCCTAGGCAAAAGTTAGAGCACAAAAAAAAAAAAAAAGACGCAAAAGAGATGCCCGCTAGATTGAAAACCCGAAAGGGCGATCTAGGCAAAAACAAGGGTGCGTCACTAAAGAAAAAAAAATTCAAAGGGAAAAAGGAGGGGATCCTTCTTCAATTCACGCAGCCTCACAAGCCTGTTCACGAAGTTATCTACAACATACAAGAAGTCTTGGGGCTTGGTGTCAAGAGAAGCCTTGGAAAATACGTGCTTTGGATTGGACAACATAAGTTCTACATAGCAAAAGCCATTGGAGTGGTTTAGACCTTGTTCAGTCAATGATCATCACATGAGAAACTTAGGGGCTTGACGATGAAAAAGTCCTACGACAATGAAAAATCCTTGAAATATCCTGAACCTTAGTGTCGAACTTCGGTTATCTCAACGGAATCCTATTAGACGATTGTCTCATTCGATCTTTAGATGGACCTCACGAGTTGGTCTCCTAAACCAAAATCTAAATCACATAAACAATTTTCAATTCTCACATGATAGAACTCATTCTCCCCGCTGATTCTTGGAGTCGAGTGCACATTGATCGTCTTGAACAAACAAATGCTTAAGTGAATGTATGTTGTTATGCAAATGCTTTCACTAACCCTCTTGCAGGAATTAAAGCACGTCAAGTGCTTACTTTTAGATCAAACATGTTGAGTGTTTGGATTTTGCCTACCGCCTACCTTTCCATATATCAATGCATCAAATTAAAGCGTCAAGTAACCATCGCGTCAAGCAACCTTTGCGTCAAGCAACCTTTGCGTCAAGCAACCATTGCGTCAAGCAACCATCGCGTCAAGCAACCATTGCGTCAAGCAACCATCGCGTCAAACAATCCATCACGTCAAGTGCCATGCGTCAAGCATATTCCAACAAAAGCCCGATTCAATGCCCAAACAGGTGGATCGTCATCAATTAGGTGTGTCAAACATCTAAGATGCGTCAAGCATCTAGGGTCAGTATGTCAAATACTCACCTCAACAAAAGCTCGGTCTTGAATCGCCAGGATCGTCACCAAGTAGGTGGGTCAAGCATCTACAGGTAGTATGTCAAATACTCACCTCAACAAAAGCTCGATCTTGAATCGCCAGGATCGTCACCAATTAGGTGTGTCAAGCATCTAGGGTCAGTATGTCAAATACTCACCTCAACAAAAGCTCGATCTTGAATCGCCAGGATCGTCACCAACTAGGTGTGTCAAGCATCTAAGGTTAGTATGTCGAGTACTACTCAACAAAAGCCTGGTCTTGAATCGCCAGGATCGTCACCAAGTAGATGCGTCAAGCATCTAGGGTCAGTATGTCAAATGCTTACCTCATCAAAAGCCCGGTCTTGAATCGCCAGGATCGTCACCTCAACAAAAGCCTGGTCTTGAATCGCCAGGATCGTCACCAAGTAGGTGTGTCAAGCATCTAGGGTTAGTATGTCAAATACTCACCTCACCAAAAGCTTGGTCCCGAATTGCCAGGATCGTCACCTCAACAAAAGCTCGGTCCCGAATCGCAAGGATCGTCACCTCACTCCAATCTCAAAAGACAAACCAACAGGATGCAAAGGACCGGACAGGTAAATCTTTGTTTTCTAACATCTTTCCCCGCAGGTTCGGAGCCCAAGCAGGCGAATCTTCAGACAAATAGGTATATTCAGAATTGGGTCATGATTTGATTCCTCAGTATGAATTTGCCTTTTCAAAAATAAAATCTCCTCGATTTTCAAAAAAATGATTTTCAAAATACCTAAAGGAACCTTTTCGTGTTTTGGAGTCGAACTACGTTTTGGTCTGATTCTCCGATAGAGATATGTAGGCAGCCATGCGGCACGACCATCCCAGCGTTCAGAATGATGTATTTTCTATCGACGACACTTCTTATTTCATAAGACCTGTCGCCGAGGGGCTCTGTAGACACCCCATTCTGAACCCATAATTACATGATTACACTACTCTTCATCTCTCTTTTATGTTTTGATGAAAGCATATCAGTTTCGTCATGTTTCGTTAAGTTTCTAACTAACCTCGTTAGTTTTGGACCTAACTGACTAACGGAACAACTGAAGAGGACAAAATAGTCAAATGACTAGTTATCTCGCACGAGATATCATATCTCGCGCGAGATATCCCCTCGACAGGATATGCAGAAATCACTCTCCTTCTCCGTTTCAAACTCTCTTTTTGGATAAAACCTTATCAATTCGGGTATCCAATCTTCCTAGGGGATTTTACCTCTCCACCTTCACCTCTCCAACCTCCTATAAATATTGGATGACTTTCAGTGTTTCGGGGGTCGACGATTCTGATCCTTGATCAAGAAAACACACAACACACACAATTTGTTGGTTTCTTTCCACGAAAGACTCCTTCAAATCACTCACAAACAACTTCTAAATTCGTCCTTCAACCACGTTGATTGACGAACATCGAAGCCCGAATCAAAGGACCAAGGCGAAGCTCCGTCCGCATCAAGATCCAAATCAAGGATCGAGGCGAAGCTCTGTCCGTATCAAGGTTCGACTCTAAACTTGAGTCGAAACTCTGTCCGAATCTCTTCTCAAAAGGTAATCATCCTTTAAACTTTCGTTTCTCTTCTCAACCTCTCTATTGATTTTAGAGTAGTGTAATCCCATCAAAAGGATTAGCTTAGAGTCCCTTCAGTCAATGAAGGCGATCTCGAAGCATACAATCCGACATTCCTAATCAAGGAATTGATTAGGGTTTATTTGTTCTTCTTTAATTATTTTATTAAAAAGATTGAAAACCTCTCTTTTCTTTAGCAAGACCGATCTCCGGATTTGGTGAAATGGATGCTCCTTGACCTACCCATTTCATAACCTAAGCCCCGAACCCAAATCTCTTTCAAAATGGTTTTCCTGTGTTTCCAATCGAATAATATAGGTGGCGACTCAAAAAGATGAAAAGACAAAAATTTCCTCACAACGCTACATATATCACTAATTTTTTAGTCAGATTTACAAGATTTAGTAAATCTTGTCAAAGCCAAATATCCTTTCTCTCTCTACCGGCCTGACGCCTATTCGCCTCCCCCATCGCTTGAATTATTGGTTATGCTTTACAAAAGATGACTCATGATTGTGTGTGTTGTTTTGGTGGATTGGTTTTAAGTAGTAATGTTGCAGGTAGGCTGGGGTGAGTCCAATATGATTGAAGCCTAGAGGTTATTACTTGGAGCAGCACTAGAGGATCCAGCTAATAGGAGATTTGTACTTTTATATGATAAAATATTTATGTTTGGTCCAAGTTTGGCCTGAACTCAGCGGCCATATAAAGTAACGGTGTCAAGACCGAATATTACCGAACCGATACTTACCGAAACCGAAAATCGACTACACCGAACCGAGCTAAAACCGAGTGGTGGCGGTTTGTTAAAATTAGAAATCGAATACTTTTGGTTCGGTAACGGTTTTAGCCTAAAACCCAGCGAAACCGTACCGAGCACACCCCTAACTCCAACCCTTCCTCATTGCAGTTACAAATGCCCCGTTAAAGTCACCAGCATTGTTAGCAAAGTCAGTGACAATCGTCTGAGAACCTGGGTCAGTGAAGAGGACCTCATCTCAAGTGAACAAACCCTTCCCGGCAAGCAAATTCTGGTAATAAACGTTGTCGAAGATACTTGGGGTTGTGGGGTCCATGTCAATGCTATGCTAGGATCTACGTTCAGTGGAAACGCACTCATCAACTGCTGGGCGTAGTTGGGATCGAGGGAAGGGTCGACAGGGGAGGAAGGAGTAGAGGCTGTTTGCGAATTTACTACAGAGGCATCATCAAAAAAAAAAAAAAAGAGTTGGGTGAAAACTTGAGCATGTTAAATATTTGGACTACATATGTTAACGATGAACCAGATCGATGCAAGTACTTAAATATATATATATATATATATATATATATATATATATATATATATATATATATATATTGTCAAGTTGGAAGAAGTTGGATGGAAAAGAAGGAGGGGATATAATATGACCCCTTCTAACATTACTAATTTTATTCTTGTTTTTGTGGAATAGTTACTAGATAAATGTAATTCAAAGGGAGATGGTAGACTAATCAATGATTATGCAATAGAAAATGACATTTTAACTAAACACACATTAAGCTGAGGTTGGAAAACCAAGTATGAACACCAAACTTGAATACCCAAATTTCACCACATTCTGGAAATATTAAAAACACAGAGTCGTAAGAAAAAAGATGCAACATATTGGCTAAAGGTTAGGTAGGTATACATCTCCATAATGTACACTACAGGTGCTAGTTTACAAAGCCCGACGTTATTCAGTAGCGACGACCACCAGCTGTTGATAAGAGGACTCGACTATGCTTCTTTCCTTTCTTCCCCACCGCCTCATTATAATGTATCTTCTCGGGGGGTGCTTCAACTTCTACTTTTGTCCTAGATATGACGTTGGCAAAAGACGATGTACCTCCTCCTCCTACATTCCAATGAGTCACTCCATTGTTAACAACACAAAATCCACCTCTGCCAACAGAAATACTCCCTCCAAAATGATCTTCCCACTTTTTTTTTGTCGTTACTAAGAATAGAATTTGAGCAATAATTATAGGTTGATTTAATTATACTAATGAAAATCTAAAACTTATAATTGATCTACCATCGACAATACTATCAATAACAAGTTTATTTCTATTAGGATGATTAAATCAACCTATAATTATTGCTCAAATTCTATTCGTAGTAACGACAAAAAAGTGGGAAAATCATTTTGGGACGTCGGGAGTATGAACAAAGATGGCTTATCTGACCCCTCACAAAGCCATCATACCGCAGATAAGGCAGAAGTAAGAAGGGAAAGATATTTGAGTTCAAACTATATAAACCTTGTCACCACTGTAAGGGAAAACGAAAACCATGACTCATGGCTGTTACAGGAGTAGGAATGGAAGACATATAGTAGCAAAATAGGGAGTACCAGATGAAGTTGTAGATGCATTCCGAACTTGAGCTTTGTCACTTCTCAAAGAAGGGGAAACAGCAGCAAAACCAAGCCTTGTAACGTTTGAGAATAAAGGCCTTTCTCCTACATTTGGAGGGCTCGATGATGTCACGGCAGAATTTCCCAAAGCTGAAACCACAAGATTAAAGTGGACCAATATCAGAATAATATTAATCAGTATACAATGCAAAGTAATATTTACGGTTTGGACCCAAATAGAAGAAAGAGTAGTGTTTGATACAACAAAAACAAAGCCATAACATGAATCGTCAATGAAAAGAGTATTGACTGACTAAACACGTAAATCAAGGAAAGGGTTAAACAACAACTAATTCCCTAAATTGCCTCTCAAAAACATAGGTCGCAAGATTTAAATTCAAACTAGAGGAGAATATTTGAAATAATTTTGATTAAGGTCAATATAGTCATTTTGTTGTGAGATAGGGGACATTTGAAATAGTTTTGATGAAGGTTAATAAAGACATTTTGTTGTGAAATAGATTCATTAGAAGGAAGTGTCACTCTTCAATTGGGATGGCCCAGAAAAGGAGTAATCAGATCTTCTGTTAGGTTTGGGACGAAGGGAGTACATTTCTCAATTTCATCCCTTACCTTGACATAAGACGAGGGGGTACAATATTTTCCTAATACAACATTAATTTCAAAAGTAGATTTTCTATCCACAACCCTTTTTTTTTCATCTTCTACTCATGAAATAAATTCCATTGTTTTACCTTGTTACTAGTCCAATACAAAAATACTTCACTGGAACAAGCATAGTTATAAAATTCACACAGGTGGGTGTACCGGCTTGGTCACTAGGATGGTACGTGGCGGTACTGGTGCAGTGACGGTGGGCGGTACTGGTGCAGTGACGGTGCAATGTTCCGGTCTACCGCATAATTTAATTGTTAGGATTTGTGCCTTTGAATTCGTAGAAGTTCAATTGACAAAGGAGTCCAAGAATAAATCGAAACTTGATTCGAGTCAAAGACGGAAGAGAAAAAGAAATGTGAATGCAATTTGGAGTACTGCGTTGTCCAACTACGCAGTTATATTGTGATCAAGGGACAAGGGACAAAAACAAGAAGCCTCTTGAAGTGGCCACTTAGTCGGTCGTCTACAAAGAGCACACACAATGTGCACAAGTGTTGGCCGGTGAAGTAGGCACCTGGACAAGTGGGCCGAAGTGGGCTTAGTGAGCTTTTAGGCATCGGCAGGCTGGTTTTGGTATCCTTGTTTGACAAGGATTTGTATTCGCCCCGTATTACATTAGAAAATTTAAGGAGCAGTATAAATACTCCTCCAACCGTTTTTCGTGATCTCTAGTGTGATACACAATCAATGATTCTAGTATCTCAAATTAGTGATTTTTTTGTGCTCCATAAATTTTCTAGTTTGTTTGGTGCAGTTCAATTTTATCATCCGTATATTAGATTAGAACTTGTAATTGGTGATTCTCCATATTAATAATATTGTTCATACTCTGCTTGTGAACGTAGTCAAGTTGGTGAAACACGTAAATACTTGTGTTTTTGTACGTGTATATATTGTGATCCATCTCTACTGCATGTTATAACAAACTGACATCAGAGCTTTCTGATTGAAGAGCGTTTGGGGTGTTCCAGTGGCTGCAGCAATCAGGGATCACAAGGTTGATCCAAAGGTAGCGGCCATTTCCACATCCGAAGAAAGTTGGGAGAAGAAAGCGAATGAAGCAGCAGATCTAATAACTCTAGATGAGAAGGCCCATTCACAGATCATCAAGAGGCTTGATGATGTCATCTTGATGCATGTTGCTCATTGTAGTGATACAGGTGGGGCTTTGTGGTTGTTGTTTGAGAAGATGTTACTGATGACAAAGTCTAACAAACAAGCTATACATGAAATAGAAGTTGTTCGCTCAGCGAAGTTTGAAGTTATGCCTATTAATGAGCACCTAGATCGATTTACTTTTTTATTACTTGAACTACGTAATATTAAGGTAAAAATCGATGATGAAGATGTTGCTCTTATTCTGTTGGTCTATTTACCATTGTCATATGAGCGGTATGTGACTTCTGCATTAATGGTAACGACACAGTTACTTTGGAAAAGGAAAATAACGGCTTCAAAACCAGAGATTTGCGCCGAAAAGTGAGTGGTATATGTACAGAATTTCAGTCAGCAGGTTTGGTTGCGGAAGGCAATAGGGGTCAAGGTAGGAGAAACATTCTTCTAGAAGGGGTCCACCACCTGGAGATGTTTGTAATTAGGAGATGTTTGTAATTACTCCAAATGTTTGTAATTACTGAAAGAAGAAGGGGCATTGAAAACGTGATTGTCCAATGCTAAGAAAGAGCGAGAAAATTGGGTAAACTACAGAAATGGCAGATAACGATGAGGAGTATTATGCTCTATTAACTGAAGAAGACAAATACATGAAAGATGCATGAATTCTGGATTATGGAGCTTATTATCACATGTGTTCGCGCAAGGAATAGTTTGCAACGTAGAGCAAGTGTAAAGTGACGATATTTATATGGCTAATGGGTCCATCTGCAAGGTGGTTGGCAAGAGTTCCATAAGGGTGTGAACTTCTGGGTTAGACATGATCCTGAATTAGCAAACAATCTAATATCGCTTATTCGGCTAAACAAGATGGGGTACAGATTCAAAGGTAAAGGTGGAGCAGTATATGTACAAAGGTGGGAACGTATTCAGGAAGGATTAAAACGAGGTTCCTTGTACGTCCTCCAATGTTCTACGTTTTTTGAGTCAAATGTGGCGGCGTACTACAAAGGTAGAACAATACTAGCACATTTGAACTGGGCAAGCCACAATTAGCAAGTCGACACATACAATTCGGTTTTGGAGAGGAGAAAGGGGGGATGAGCAGAGTATTTAATGCTAGAATAGCACTAGCACATTTGAGATGTGAGTTAAGGAGCAAAAGGGCTTTGCTAGGGATTCCGCGATTTATATCACTTCATACGTTTTGGTTGGCAAGATCCAATGTGCACTAGATTTGCCTTATAGGCGGTTGGGACAATTCTGAGGGGCTAATGTGGTGGCACGTTTTGAGTGTCTTGAAGACACATGTGTGCTCGACGAGTTACAGTTTGGGTGTCCGGGGGATACATTTGGGTATATGTAAGACACGTTTGTTTACTTGTAGAAGGGGTTTGATAAATTGTTGCAGCAAGTGTTTTGGTGTTCGGCGTAACACATTTGTGTATCTAGGAAGATACAAATTTGATTGACCGGAGGACAAGTTGATATTCGGCGTAACATATCTGAGACAGAGGCGGAGAAGTCGGTTCTGACTATTAATTTGGGAGATTCAAAGTCAAGGTGGAGATTTGTTAGAATTTGAGTCTTTGGATTTGTAGAAGCTCAGTTGACAAAAGGAGTCCAAGAATATATCGAAACTTGATTTGAGTCGAATACGGAAGAGAAAAGAAATTTGAAATCAATTTGTAGTACTGCACAGTTATATTGTGATCAAGGGACAAGGGACAAAAGCAAAAAGCCACTTGAAGTGGCCACTTAGTCGGCCGACTGCAAAGAGCACACACAATGTGCACATATACTGGCCGGTGAGTGGGCCGAAGTGGGCTTTTGGGCAATGGCCGACTGGTTTTGGTATCCTTGTTTGACAAGGATTTGTACTCGCTCCGTATTAGATTAGGGAATTTAAGGAGCAGTATATATACTCCCCCTCTTCTTACCCTTTTTCGTGATCTATAGTTATTGATAGACAATCAATAATTCTAGGATCACAAACTAGGTGCTTTATTTGGGCTCCATAAATTTTCTAGTTTGTTTGGTGCGGTTCAATTTTCTCATCCTGATGTTCAAGATCCAGGGTTTGCACAGTTGGTAATTTTGTGACCAAAATACGTGCATTAGATTAGAACTTGTAATTGGTGATTCTCCGTATTAATAATATTGTTCTTCCTCACCCCATGAATGTAACCAAGTTGGTGAACCACGTAAATACTTGTGTTTGTGTTTGTGTGTATGTTTATATTGTGATTATCCATCTTCTCTACTGTGTTATAACATTAATTTTTTTTAATTTAAAAAAAAAATTCTATGGAAAATGTTGACAATTATCTAGGATATTGTTTTTCTTCAATTAAGAACGGCATAATTCTCACAAATATAATGAAAAACATTCAACATTACAATCAAAATTACTGTAAAAAATAATTTTATACATTCCGCCAAATTCCATGTTTAAGCCGGTTCACACTGCATTGAGGAAATGGGTGGGTCAACTAACTTCTTTATAATAAGATAACATTACCTTCAAAGTCGTCCAAGGAAAAAAACGGGGCATAATCATGCGATGGCTGCAAAGCATCAAAGGGAAAAGACATATAATGCGAGGCAGCTGCCGCTTCTGCCTTGATTTTCTCCTCTTGCTCCTGCAAATAGGGGAAGTGCAATTGAAGAGTATTCTTTAGTGCACCAATACAGTAAATGACCATAACATTACACCAAAAACTGAAAGAAAAGAGCAACAAATCAAGGTAAGACCAGTGACTTTCTTTGGTTGAATGTGGAATGTTCGGAAGAATCAATAGTTGATGTTCCCTCCGTCCCACAAATCAAACAAAAGATCTAATTAAGAATTCAATAAAAACACTGCAACATGATGTTTAACACACTTGACTCAATCAGCAAAAGTAACACATTTGAACATGAGTGAGGATTAAACAGTTGATGCTCCCTCCGTCCTATAATAAGTGTCGCAGTTGACTTTCAATATTTTTTAGGATTGTGCTTTACTTGTTTTTACATTGCTTGTACCATGGTAAAATTACACAGACTATTTCCTCAATTAGCAATGTGACTTATTTTAAGACTGACTAAAAAATAAAGCATCAAATTTATGATGGGAAGGTGTAATTCAGTCTGAATAAGTCATGGAAAACTAGGAGAAACCAGTCAATTAAACTAAGTCATTGTGCATAACTAACTTTGCGAAGAGATCATTATGATGGAAAATATTTATTTCAATTCAAAGTCTACGAAATCACAAACCACCACAGTAAGACAAATAAGCTTCCAACTTTTTACAAAAACATTCCCTGACCCTGGATAAACAGATCCTCATTATTACACTAATCCCAATTTGACGTAATAGAGGTTCCACAATCATTTCCATGATAGTGAACCAAAAACAGCCACTTAGTAGCATAAGAAGTAAAGCCCGATGCTGAATAGTATAAGCTCCCTGGATATAAATGTCTCACAAGTTCACATTTAACACAAGTTGATGCATCAGTGGCAGAGCCAGGATTTTATTAAGGGGGGCAAGATAATTTTCATTGATTAAACGGGGGGAAACTTAGCGTATATTTTTTCATTACATAAATAGGGGGAAATTTCATTTATTGCACTAAGATCCCCAATTTTAGAGGGTATTTTTTTTTCAAAAATTACGTTAGTACTTTTTCATTTTTTTAAATCAATGAGGGCAGCTGCCTCCAACACCATATGGATGGCTCCGCTCCTGGATGCATTAACCCTTCGCAGATGGCCATCCTTATGAGTTATGACAACCATTTTACCAAATCGCCGATAAGGTCCAACTAGGAACGCTATCAGCACAAAAAAACTGGCCAGCTCGAGCTTGGCTTGTGTAATTGTACGAGCTGAGCTCTGTGGGAGAAGTTCAAGATCAGCTATTAAAAAATGCTAGTGCATATCCACTCACAAGATTGCCCACAGGTGTGGGTGTGGCAGTTTTGATCCTCGCAGGCGAGTCCAGGTAACATGGCTGAACAAGGCCAACCACGTCCCAGCTTATAACCTTCCTTTTTTATAAGACCAGTTTAACCTTATCAATTTAGGAACTTCAAATTAAGAAATAAGGACAGCTACTCCAGAAGGCAATCATGGATTTAACCATGTATCTTTCAAAATTATCAATTCGGTTCTATTTCCCATGTCTTGTTCTTACCAACATAAACAAAAGTACGAAGAACACTTTTTAAACCATCCAGGACAACTAGCCCAAACACATAATCAAGTATGGCTACACTGCTCTGCCAAAATTCTACTACTCTCCTTTTTCTTTTTCTTATTTTTTTGTTTTTTTTGTTTTGTTTTTTGTTTTGTTTTGTTTTTTTTGTTTTGTTTTTGTTTTTTTGTTTTGTTTTTTGTTTTGTTTTGTTTTTTGTTTTGTTTTTTTTGTTTTGTTTTTGTTTTTGTTTTTTTTTTTTTTTTTTTTTGCGAAGGGAAGAACATGTGAAGGCTTAAGTGTCTTAATCAAATGAAATGATGTTCTTTTAACAAAGCATGTGACAAACTGAAGGGAAGCACAGATAGATACCTTTCTGGCAAGCAGCTTCCTCTGCTTTTCTCGATTATTGATTTCATGAAGGCTTAAGTGTCTTAATCAAATGAAATGATGTTCTTTTAACAAAGCATGTGACAAACTGAAGGGAAGCACAGATAGATACCTTTCTGGCAAGCAGCTTCCTCTGCTTTTCTCGATTATTGATTTCATCCATGAACGGAGAAAGTGCAGTGGAGGGCAATATCACACTGAGATCTACTTCACAAAGCTGAAATGCGAAAATTAATATATTCAGATTCATAAAATAGACATCTGAAGTGAATATTCTCAGACATTTTTTCGTGGTTGCAGATATTCTTTTCCTTTCACTCTAGTGTACCTGAAACGTTGTTGTCAAGGAAAAATGACTCAAGTAACGATAACGCCTCCTCATGGCTTCAGATTGCGTCACCGTCTCTAATTGTATTATCTTTCCACTTAATCTGTAAATTGTGAATATATGTTTAGAAAAGAAAAAAAAAAAGAATAGCAATGAACATATGAGAGCGTTTACAATCCTTCCGGTGCAAGTCTAAGTCAATTAGCTCTAAACCCTTTATACCCACTCCCATTGAATTAAAAAACTAATAGGTTGTAAGAATCAAAACTGGCTGACAACAAGTAGTTAAGCTATCTGTTTTAGAGAACTCGATGAAGAATAAAAGCTACGAAGAACTGACATCTTTTGTTTGTGTGATGTGCAATAGAAATATTATGGTTTTTTTATAAGTAAAGAAAGAGTATTTTTTTCGGAAAGCAAAAGAAAATATTCACAGGAAAGAAGAAAGATAAGACATTTATAAGTCAAATTCATGTTACTTTTTTTCTTTTTTTGAAGGATCGGTGAGACTAAAATAGACAGTAACACTCCTTTTCCGGGATGCGAGTGCATACCAGATATTAACATCAGAGAGTAACAACTTCATAAGAATTTTACAAAAATGCTGTACATACACACTTGTCTATAAAAATGCTTGTTTTCACTCGTATTCCTTTTGTATCCACCAATATTGATTTTCAATAAAAATTGCAATCTATGATGAATTTCACGCATACTTCATCATGTAGGGACTGCCCATCTCCAATAAGTACCCTTAACCAGCACTTGGGGCTCCACAATTTTCAGTACGCCATATATACCATGAGTGCAGCACAAATTTGGAATCTCCTATAGAAGAGAAATGTTACCAATTTTACAGTGTATGTCTAGTCTGCATATTTCTTTTAAATGGCCTATTGGCCGCATTGAATTATCTAGATGATACTTCCCTCTTGAACAATATAACATGGTGGATACCAAAAAGAGCATTTGACTTAACCCACCAAAGTATGTCATCAACTGACAACCCCCGTCAGCATAAAGGAGAAATAGAATCTTTACAAATAAACATATTCCCCATTAAGTGCCCAATATGCCATCAAAAACAATTGACTGAACCTGTCAGTATACTGGAGAAATAGCATCTTCAAAAATGAACATGTTCCCTTCCTTCATTCAACACCATAACATTGCATACGAATTTAGCAAGAATGTAATTTTAGCCATACCTTTGGGGAAGCTTATCATAGCTCCCATAGTGGTGGAGTAGACACTTCATGTTTAACGGGTGAAGGATGAGATGCTGACCATCAACAGCCTGAAGCAAACAAAAAGGGCATTAGGAACTGAAGCTGAGCTATCTTTTGCATTAATTCACACATAGAAATCAACTACTGTATCATTCAGGATAGGCAATAGAACACTAGCTTAAAATGCGTCTATGTACACCAGCAATTTGACTTAAGTTATTGATAGAGAAGGTTATAGTTAATACTGCCTTAATACCCTGCTATCTCTAAACCTTAAAGATTGATGCAGTTGAGATCTGAACACTTTGACTTAATAAATCTACATAGAAAATCAAACCCTTGAAATAGTCTCCCTTGTAGAGATATAAATGAGTTCCTCAAACGTCAAACTTATTAACAGCTTATACAGTACAAGGGACCTTACTTCAAATGATACCCAGTGCACTGAATTACCTCGCAGTTCTATGAAAGATCGGACTACAAACCCATAATACTTGAGGTTGAAACTGAAAACTAATACAAAAGTAGATAGCAAGTGCATCATCCAGATCCACACTACCAACAACAAAAATTGTCATCCTAACCAAGTGGCTATTCCTGAATTTGACAATAGCTTTTGACTGCCAATGTAATTTTGAAAATAAAAATGCAAACCGAAATGATTATAATCACCTGATAGAAATCATATGAATCCTTGATCGTTTTATCCCTAGACCCATCAGCTTGCATCTCAATATTCTTTGTATCATCAAATGAAGAAGATAGAGCTTTATCTTGGCCATCATTTGATTCAATCACATCAACAGTTTGGTCATGAAATGGCTCTGCATTGCTCTCATCTGACATTGAGCTACCTAACCACATTGACTTGCCATTTGCACTGGTAGAACATGTTCCCCATGGATCAGCCCAATCATCATTATTACAAGAACTTCCAGTTGGTGGGGATTTTGAATGAAAGTATTCATCTTTACCATAGTTGTTTCCATTACAAACCCGATGGTCATTCCAATACTTCTTCCTCTCTTCTAGCTGTTCCATTGCAGCACAAACATATGGAAGTCTCTCCAGGTCGTCAACAAGCCCCGAATCTGCTCTAGCAAGCCAACTGTCTAATTCTGAGATTGCTTTTCTGACTGACAGATCCACATCCGTTGTAAAAGTAAACTTTGAAAAGGAATCATGTACTTCCTCTCCACTGTCTTGCTTACTTTTCAGGGATAAAGTCAATGAATCCTTTTGGCGTGTTAGAAGCATAAATTCTATCGTATCACCAGCAGAGTGCTCCTTAACACTTTCAATGTAGATGGTGTACAAATCCTTAGAAGATATCATCATGAAACATAAGGGGCACTTTTTCCAGCACTCACGTTTGTGGTTGTCTTCGCCCAACAGAAAGTACCTCAAGATACATGGGAAACAGAAGATATGGCCACATGAGGTCATTTGTGGACACAAAAGATCTTCCAAACATATTGGACAATGCGCAGGGACAGGAGTGAAGTATTTCACACATATGATATCTTCCCATCTTAAAGTCTTATCTGGATCTATCAACTCAGAAGTGTAATTACCTGAATCTAACATCATGAACTTGTAATTTGCTTGAAGGAACAAATCTTTGTTGTAAGGCTTTCTCTTCTGCTGCCTTTTCGCAGGAGGTCTTGGCTGTGGACGAGAAATTGGGTCATAGTGAAAATTCAGTAAATGGTTACCATTAACCATCTGTGTTTTCCTTCCAGCTGACTGCGGAGTGCTCCCTTGCCCATTGGTAGAACCAGACTTCTGCTGGTGGCGGGGAGACCATCTATGTTGAGCAGAACCAACCCCAGATTGACCAGAAGGATCACGCTGAAAATGTGAACCTCGTTTCTGGTGAGCTGAAATTCTCTTATTATCTAGCGCCCCCGGTGCATTCACCTAAATTGACAAAATAACCCACAACACTCAGTAAGCAGAGTAAGGTTAATGCAGATTTTGTACCACATTTTGTTTCACCATGAAAAAACAAGCCGACAAGTAATGTAGTGCCCTGATCAGTTTAAAGCAAACAGGGTACTAAGAGAATTTAATAAATACTAGTATGTTCCAACACCCCCTTCACGAAGGCTAAGCAATATTTTACATGTCATGACATGAGGCAGAAGAGTAATTAATATTTGACCACATATTTCATTTTCTAGGACAATATCTTCTTCTTTTACCTACTGACTAATAAGGGTGCAGAGAGACTCTGTTCCTCAGGTCACTTCTATCCATTAATAAAACTAATTAGCGTCATAACAAAAAAAAAACCTTTTTGGAGGATCCACCCGTAACTTCTGCAACACGAGGCATTGCTCCTGTAAATGAGCCAAATATAGTCAAGGTAAATAAACAGCCACAAACACAAGAATAACAAAAAATAATAATATAATCAACCTTAGCAACTGTAGCAGTATTACAATAAGCATATATCATATAAAAGTAGTCAAGGGCATAAATCTATGGAATTGAGCATTCAAATTGAGTGAATAGCTTTGGATAGCAATGAGGGGGGGAGGGAATTATAAATTTCACACCGACAGATCGATGAGAAAAGAAATCGAGGGGCTGACCTGAAGGATTGTCGAGCGCGGAGGAGGGAGATCGGGAATCAGAGATTCGGAGGGAGCGGAGAGACGGGGGAGAAGGCTGGTGCGGTGGGTCATGATTGGAATTAGGGTTAAGAGAGGAGACCGGAGACGAAGAAGCTGAAGTTGAACCTAAATTTTGAGAGGGCAAGATGGACATGAAAGAGAGGAAAGAAGGTGTTGGGAAGGGGCGTCGATTTGATAAAGCTCCGGCCTGACTCGTCGGTGTTCATAACAACATTGATAGATAATTCACCGCCAAATTTATATCTAAGCCCATGACTTTCGCGTTGATTAGATATCCGAATCTAGGCCCTTACCACGTGCCTGTCATCTGTGGATGGGATGAAAGAACAAAAGGGTAACAATCGTGTATAAGACCAAGTACAATAACAAAACTACCAAAAAATATTTAACTATTCTAATATTACGATACATCATATTATCTCTCCATTCATTTAATCATTTAACCACTATCTCAACTACACCCCCCACAATAAGTTAGTTTAGTTTAAAATTCAACTCCTCCCAACTTATCATTCTATACCCCACCACTTTTTATTTTATTTATAATATTTAATTTTATAATTAAAAAAATAATAATAATAATAATAATTTATTATTAAAAAATAAATTATTAATATTTTTATTTATAAATTCGAGATTTTTTTTTAATTTTTTTAAATTCACACTTAATTAAATTTTTTTCGAAGCAATTAAATAAATACGAGAATATTTTAATTTTAATAAAAATAAGAAAAGTTACAATAAACTTAGCTCGTTCCACAAATGATGAAAAACAAAAAAGCATATGATACATAGACTCGACTCATGGTACAATAAAATTTAAAAATCACTGATTTGCGAACTTTGCCCATATGTGTTTGACTAGATCGTTCTGCAATTGTTTATGAGCCATTTGATCACGCAAATCCGATCTAGTACGTACATGATTTTCAAACGCTGGTAATACTTCAGTTGAGAATGGTTGTAGTGGTTCCCTTATCACCTCTACCTCTAGTAAATTGACCTTCTCTTGTTCTGAGACTAAGTTGTCCATTCGTTCCAATTCTTTCTCTTTGAATTGTTTGAATTCTGACCATTTTTGTTCCTTTACCGGTGACAACCCCACTTTTTTCTTCCCCGCCTTTTTCTTAGCTGCCTCCCTTCCCATAGGACGAGGAATGGATCCAACCTAGCTTGAATCACCTACATCACCTTCTCGTGCTCTTTTAGATCTACTGCTATCTGATCCAGTATTTCCTCCAACCTGACTTGCGTAGCGTGGTTGATCTCGGGTAGCTATCCACTCTTCCATCAAATTAAAAGTGCTATTGTTAGCAGTTTTATATAATTCGTGAGCTTTTATCAAACATCATTCTCCGACCACCCCCTTTGTTGCATACGCTTTGCGTTATCGTATGCACCTACCCATTTGCCCAATTTGGCGTTTATATAATTGAAACGATTTTTGCATGAAACTACGTCACGGGGAGGATTAAATTCACAATGTTCGTTACAATATTCAACAATCTTACCCCAAAACGCTTCACTCTTCTGATTTTTTCCGACAATACTGTCGGTTCCAAACTTAATGCACCCACTGAGTAGCACTATATTGTCCTTCGTGCTCCATTTGACAATTTTTCTCCGACTAGTGGTTGAACCTCCTGCATCTGGAGTTGGAGTAGCTTCATCAGCACCGCTATTGCTACCCAGAACCATTTGTGTTGAATATTCGCGATATTCAGATTCTTGAGGGGGTAGTGGTGGCTGTGGAGGTCGTAGAAATTGCATACCATAATATGGATTCCAGGTGGGTATAACTGAAGGCATGACATTTGGTTGATAATAAAATTGATTTGACAATTGAAAATCATTAGGATTGAAGTAATTTGGTGAAAAATTACTTGACTTCTGAGTGTTGAAATAAGGATTATTGGGATTATTGAGATCCATTTAACTAAAAAGATGATGAATGTTTTAAAAAATAAGAAGGATAATTAGGATTTTCTTGAGAGAAAAGAGAGGTTTTTTTTTGGTGTACAAAAAATAAGAAAGTTATGTCATTTTATAGAGAAAAAAATTTCCAGAATTTTGGAAAAAAAAATATCTGTTAAATAATTGAGCTCAAAAATCGGGGTAGAAAAATAAAAAGAAAAAATCTGGAGTAACCAATCAGATGGCGCCACTTGTCACCGCCAGGATAAAAAAAAAAGGCGCAACGCGCCTGGGTTTGGCGTGAAGGCCACGCGCCTTTTTCGGTTCAATTGGACGCTGACGCGTGGCAGAAGCGGGCCCCTCTCTTTATTCTTCAACCGGGTTGGAACAATTAAACCCAATCCCTTCAACTACCCACATTCAACTACCTTATTGCTAGAGCCGTCAAGTTGGGATGGTCCCGTCGGGATGTCCCGTCCCGCCATACAAATGGGATGGGATGGGACGGAATATTTTAGTCCCGTCCCGTTTTCGTCCCGTCCCGTATCGTCCCGTTCCCGTCGCGGGACAACTTATTTTTATCCCGTCCCGTCCCGTTTTTCCGTATTGACCCGTACAAGTATTATATGTTTATCACCACTACTACTAGTCTACTACTACACACTTAAAATAAAGGTTAGTGCGTAAAATTTGACTTAGGTAAACACTTATGGCAGCCAAGTTATTTATAACAAAACAGTATATGCTCAGTCTTAGATAGTATAATGGCTTGTATTTGGTGTTTCAAACGGTCATGACATTATACAATTTTTTTGAAGCCAAAGTCCCAGATAAGATCATTGAACTAAAGATGGCGATAAAATAAAAACCACGAGAGAGGCGGTATGACAAACGCTTAAAGAGAGAGTGAAAAACCGGAGATCTCTGGATCCAATCCCCATGCTTGGCACCAAGCTTACTTTTTAATGAAGATGAAAATAAATCTTAAGTTGCTAAAGAGGAAGAATAACCACTAACTTGACAAGTTCTCATGGACAAACCCATATTTCATATAAAAAGAACGTCGGAAAATAATTATCATATTAAATGGTGTCCAGGAGATATATCCCGAATAATAGGATTTAGGCCCTAATATTTCAGATTAGCAAAGGGTGGTGTCAATCATCAATTTTCAAACGAGAGAACTGACAAGTGATAGGGAACCATGAATAATTATTGAAGATCAGTGCTTAAACAAGTTAAGCAGAAGGAGCTGCGAGGAAAGCCAAAGGCAGCATAGCTTCAATCTTAATAAATAGAGGCCCATAATGTGAAACATTGCAATTTGCATTAGTTTCAAAGGATAGTTCTACAACTATTCAACGCTTATCTCTCCTAGTCAATGGGTCCCGCATGGGTCCCGCGGGATCCCGCGTCCCGCAAATGGGACGGGATGGGACGGAGTATTTTAGTCCCGTCCCGTTTTCGTCCCGTCCCGTCTCGTCCCGTTCCCGTCGTGGGACAACATAATTTCGTCCCGTCCCGTCTCGTATTCCCGTATTGACAGCTCTACTTATTGCCCCTTCCCAACTAGTTTAATGCCTCTCAACCCCTCCCTCAACTATCCTATTGGACTTGGTCTAAGGCCATTTGTAATGGGGCTGTTGAAATTTTTTTTTAAACGGTTGAAACCATTGCAAGCCCTATTAAAAAAAAATCAACAGTTGAAAATTTTTGTTTTGTTGAAAAAATTCAACAGGTGTTGAAAAAAATTTGAGCCTCGTTTTTGTCACGTGTCGCGCTCGGATTGGACCGAAATGGCGCGTGTCTTCCTATCGCCGACAAGGGCGCGTCTGTGTGTGGCTGACGCAATTCTTTTTTCTTTTTTACTGGTCTCGCCACTTGTCGCTTGATGATTGTTCACTGATTTTTTTTCAAATTTCATCCGAATTTTATAAAGGCAATTATCTTATAACAAAAAAAAATTAATTTCTTTTTACACCAAAATTCATAAATTTTTTTTATCTACAAATAGAGTCTTGTTTCATTTGATTTGGACACAGAAAAAAACACTATTTTTTAATATAAATTAATTATATTGAAAAATAAAGAATATAAAATAAAATAAGTATGAAGTATTTTTTTAATTATAAATGATAATAATAATTATTAATTATTATTTTACTAATCATAAAAATAAAGAATATAAAATAAAATAAAAGTGGTAGGTATAGGATGATGAGTTGGAAGGGTGTGAAAAAATATGGGTGTTGAAACCATTGTAGGGGTTAAAAATTGAATGGGGTGTTGAATAATTAGGAGGAGGAGAGAGAAGCTGATGTGTCATGTTTTAAAGAGTGTTGAAAAAATGAGGGTGTTGAAACGATTGTAGATGGCCTTACAATGGGGTATTGAATAAATAATATAAAATAAAATAAAAGTGGTGGGGTATAAGATGATGATTTGGAAGGGTGTTGAAAAAATATGGGTGTTGAAACCATTGTAGGGGTTAAAATTGAATAGGGTATTGAATTATTAGGTGGAGAAGAGAGAAGCTGATGTGGAGTGTTTTAAAGGGTGTTGAAAAAATGTGGATGTTGAAACCATTGTAGATGGCCTAACTTATTCTATCAAGTCAATTCGGGATTGACACCGCTCCTCGTTCGGGGCTATGAGCGATGCGAACTTGTCCTCCCTCCTCGTATGATAAGATTGTTTTAGTAAAATATCTGTACGTAATAAAAGTGATGGGTAAGGTTCAATACATATGGCACAATAATCCGACCATTCCAAAGGTATATCAAAAGAAGTGGACCTATTAAACAGCCCATCAATGGAGGTCAGTCGACCTATTTTATTAGCCGACCTTCCTTAGTTTCGACCTATATTCGTACGACATACGATCTCATCCTTGTCTCTGCCTAAATAAGGCACGAATTTAGATCAAACTCGATCAACCAACATGTGTGTCTATCCACATCGTTACTTGTATCCGCATTCTACATTCTCGTAAACAGTTACGCCAACAACATCTCCGTATTTTTAGGGATTTATAATGATCCTATAACGCCACTATATATATCAGGCAACATCCTACGTTAAAAAGGTAATGTTATCTTAGATATTTGAGATTATATCGTTCAATACAGTTTTCATACGAATTCAAAACACTATATATTATCATCACGCCGGAGGGTGTTAGTCATATACCATCTCGGTAAGTCATTTGTCCGTGGTTTCAGGTGATAGTAGCTGGATTACAACTTATTGTTGGAATAAGGCTTATCCGGATCGTTTTCTGAATCATCAGTTTGGTTCTATTGCCGGGAAACGAAAAAACACTAGACCTTGAAACGTTGCATACTTACAGACTTGGTATTTGAGAACACATTGCTACCCTCAAGTGATCCAGTCAACAAGAATGTCGGAGGGAACAACCCAGGCATGAATGTGAGTATTGGGAACCGTACTTCCAACTTGCCTCCTCCTCCACCTGGATTCCCAACGAGGATGCCTACTCGATCTAATAGCGTGGCAGACGGGATAGGCATTCAGGACAGAAGAAGAGAAAAGAGGCCCATGATCATCTAAAGGGGAGGACAGCAGGCCAAGAAAATCCAAACAGGTCGAACAGTTACAGGCTACCTGGCTGGTCCCTCAGCTTCTCACCCTATTAGAAAGGAGATACTGCTATAGCGAGCAAGAGTGTTACAGAGCTTGCTCGAGGTACATGATGAATTACTCGAGCTACCAGAGTCTGCTAAGAGGATGACCAAAGATCACTAATGGTAGCTCCATTTTTGACCTCACACAGACGTGCTAATGAGGCCCATAAGCTATCATGAAGAGAAGGGAGTAATGATAGGCCTCCTCCTACCCACATCTCAATTGATCGAACTAGAGACTTGAGGGATGTGCTTAATAATCAAAGGGAACAATAAGCTGACTCAATATAGAGAAGGAAACGTGAAGCTGACAGAGCTCGAGGTAAGTCGCCACCAACAGGAGGTCGATCACCTACAAGGAGAGATGAAAGGGAAAGGGCTTCTTCAAGAAGGGAGCACCACCTGGAGGAACGGCAAAAGTTCAATTTTTTCTCTCACCAAAGAGGCAACCTGGATGTTGTAGACACCCCATTCTGAACCTATCGGAGCAGAGTTATACCACTCTAAGTCTCGCCTTTGAGTCAAGAGTAGAAATCCACCATTTCATCATGTTTCGTTAAGTTTTGACTAACGACCGTTGTAAGTACGCCAATCCAATTCGCGACCTTTTCAGATGCATTTTAATTTGATAAAATTGCATTTAGGGGCTTTTTGGTAAATTCCCGGTCCATCCCGAGACTTCCGAAAACATTTCATCAGTTTCCCGCGAAGGAAGTACTTTTTTGTACTTTGCTTATGCCAAGGGACCTAAAAGGAATAAATCTGTTTTGGACTTTTTAGGTATTATCCAAGAAGGTTCCAGAATCAGATTTGGCGCCAAAAACGGTTATGGTCACCTTGTGTCACGCGACAAGTCGAGGCATAGAAAGTGGATACGTTATGTCGTGCGACATAAGGTTACCATAGACTGCAGCTATAAATAAGACCCTACCCCTCTCAGTTTTAGATCCCCAATTCCAGCCCCCTAATGTAACTCTGCCCAAATTGCTCCAGAAACTCTCTCTCTCCTCCTTCCTCACCAAAACTACCCAATTCCCCTCCAATTCCCTTACCTCTCACCTCTCCTCAACCCAATTCCTTCCCTACTTCCTCAAACACTTCAGATCTTCCAATTCAGTTCTCAGTCCGTGCCTAGATCTCTATTCCAGAAGCTGAATCGAAGGCTTTTACACCTAACTTGGTGTAAAAGTTGAGGACTACAAAGGTAACTCTCTCTCTCTCTCTCTCTCTTCTATTTTGCTTAATTGTTGTTTCCTTCTTCTCCACTTAGTAATCAGGCTCCATCTGCCTCAGATTATCAAGTGGCAACTGCAATCTCTCTGTTTAAATCGTTTATACTTGAGTCCAATTGCTTGCTTATGATGTGATCTACTTAGATTTGCAATTTGGATGTCAAGGGAGTGTGGATCTCCCATATCCACACTCCTCTGATTGATTCGTATCTAATTCATGTTGTTCTTATTGATCCTGGTATAATTGTTGTGCATCTGTTGGATCTGCATCTCAGTTTGTGAGGTACCTGCAGATGGTAACCCTGTGTCACGCGACATGTCGTGACCATCTGCAGGGACCATGTTTCAGTTGTAAGTTGATTTAGTTAGTTACCTTAGTATGTAGTTTTATAATCATGTTGTTTAGTGCTTGGATCTGATTTGTAATTGCATTTCGTGTTCATCTAGAGATTCTGTGATCTGTTTATTGTGAGTCTCTACAAGGTGACCATTGGTGTCACGCGACACATTTGGACATGAGGAGTCCTGTGTCACGCGACAGATTTGGTCCTTTACAGAGGACCTGATTTCCTTTATAATATGTTCTTATCGCTGTAAAGGGTGTGACCTCCCGAACAATTGGTCTACAAGTTGTAATGATCCTATTCTATAAAATTCATGTTTATTGCACTTGTCTATTATCATCGTTTGCATATTTTTTTGAATTATTTGGATGTCTAAATTAGAAAGACTCATCTACGGACGAGGCGTGTTGGGTGAACTCTCGGTTCTTCCCAACACGTAACCTGACCCCCGAACCCGTTCTCTTTTAAAAGGTTTTTCAAAGTGCACCTCCAAAAGCATGGCGTGGCGACTCCTTCCTTTTCCATTTTAAACCGAGAAAATAAAATTTTTTCGGGCGAGCGCGCATTCAGTGGCGACTCCGCTAGGGAATACTTTTTGAAAACCTGTTTTTTCAAAATAAGAGGGTCAAACTTTCATACTCTTAGACATCCAATATATTCATCTTATGTGCATCCTTGATAATCTTGCGCGATACATGCATTTTATTAGATCTTACAACTTGTATGATTTTTGTTGTTTCTTGGGGCTTTGTTTGTTTGTATATTTGGTTTGCTTTGTCCCTTGCCAAGGAAAGGCAGGGGCTAATCTCAGTTTTGCAGGGGCTCTGGTTCAGTGACTCTCTAGGTCGTGCGACAGCTTTGGTCCATGCTGTTCTGTGTCACGCGACAGGAAGAGTCACTAAACAGGTTTCAGGTTCTGATTTGAGGGCAGTCCCTTGAATCAAAAGATTGCTCAGATGATTGTTATTCCTTTTTTCTTCCCTGTGAGAGTGTGTGTGTTTTTTAAAAAATAAATAAATAAATAAATAGAAAATTTTGTTTTTTGTAAATAAAAGAATATAGTCATCCGCACACTACATCACATAGCTTTAGAACCCTCGGGTGCGATTGACGGCATCGCGGACGGTGATAATATTCGCCTACGTTTGAGCGCCTAATGTCAAACCCATCCCCCTAGTGCGTTATAGGTGGCACCACACTTAAACCTTACCCGCGGTTGGTTTTTTGATACAACGTTTTAATTACACTAAAATGAATTGTTTTCGAAATTTCTAATAAGTCCTTTTTAACTTCCCCAAAACCTCGCACCTTGTGGGCATGTTGCCAATGCAACATGGTTTCACGTGAGGACATGTCACCCCCGTGACATGTCCTAAATGAGAGATCATGCCGCATTGTCACCATGCACCGAGGAGAGGTCATGCCGAATTTTTCTTGGAAATTCCCTGAGAATACCCGTTATGCTGCCCAAATTTCCCTAGAAATTGGGGCTACTCGTCCGTCCTACGTCGTGTTAGGTTTTGTTTAGGTATCATTACTTATTATTAATTTCAAATGCAAATCATCTAATGTAATTTGAACGTTGCGTCCCTAGGCTTCCCTAAGGTATAGTTTGCGTAAATAAAGGGTTAGCCTTTCCCAACCATTCCTAGGATTTAAATCACCGATTTATACTTGAAGATAAATAAATTGTTTGCGCGAGTCTGTTCTCTCCTTTTTCTTCTCCCTCTCCCGTATTTCCTCTTCTTTCCCTACCTCATGAACCCATATCTACCCTCTGTAGTGGTGACAAGTTGGGAGCGTGTCCTGATATTCTGTGGTCTTTGGGTCCCTATCTTTGAAGCATTTCCCGCAAAGCTTTTATCTGTTCCGCTATCCGAGATGTATGGTGCAAGAGATATGCCATCCGCTCAGTCTGGAATTCTTCCTACTTCGGGCCAGCTGGACTTGAATGATCTGTTGGTAGCAGAGTTGCGAGCTGCTCTTGAAGCTGCTATGGTTCGGGAATGCAAGGCTCAATTGCTTGCCCAAGTTGCCAAAGCCAGAGAGGAAGAGGCGCACGCTAGATTTGTTGAAGCAATGCCCATTCGAGGGATCACGGTAATTCGCCACGAAGATGGGTCATACGAGGAAATCATCAATGCTAGCAGTGTTGATCACGGGAATGGAAATGTAATGAAAGGGGTGATTGAAGATGAGCAAGATAAGATTCTTTCCCCGACACCTCATGTGGTCCAGACTCAGATCAATGATGAAAAACCGACCCTTGAGACTTTCAGTTTTCCAAATCAACTGGATTTGAAGAGTCAGTACCAATCAGATTCCCAAGGATCGTACCATTTTGTGAGCGGCCAGCCCAACCAGAAGGGATCATTGTCATTTCACTCTGACCAAGTTCCCCTTCAAGGAAATGTCTCTCTACCACCAATAAGTTCATATGGTTTCAACTTGTCACCCCCGCATGATCAGCATTCAGGACCGACCTCATATGTGACTGTGAATCAGATGTCCTTTATTCCAGCTATGAACCCTATCCAACAAGGGACGGCAATACCCGAGCCTCCTCCAAAGAAGGTTCAGAAAGGAAGAAAGAAAGTGTATTGGGGAAAGGTAGGGATGTCTATGAATAAATTTCTCAAGGTTTTGGTGAGCGGAGGTTTGGTCCAGCCACTAGTTAATTATATCCCTCTTCATCATAACGAAATTCTAGATCCGAGCAAGTATTGTGATTATCACCAATATTCAGGACATACCACTTATTCATGCATACAGTTGAGGATGATCATCCAGGAACTCATTGATGAGGGGAAGATCGAGATGGGTCCTCAAGAGGAAAACGGTGTCCAGAGTCATGGTCAGTTCTCACCACGCAAGAAGCAGGAATTTGCTGACTTGGAAATAACAACCGAGGAAGCTTTTAATAGGTTGATGTGAAGAGGAATGATAAAGACGCTTGATAGTTATCGTCCCATCAAGCACAATTTGAATTTGGATCGGAGCAAGTATTGTTACTACCATCAGTATCCCGGTCACACCACCAACGATTGCTCCCTTCTTAAAGTGTTGATTCAAAGGATGGTTGATGAAGGTAGAATTGAGAAAGCTCCTCCTAAAGTGGTCGATAATCCTCATCAGCAATTTCAAAGCTTCCCCATGTGAAAAGTCAGTCAGTCAGGCGTCATAGGGTCTTGATGGTTTTATCTTGCTAGCAGATGTTTGTTTTTATGATTTGAGTCTATTACACCCGTGTTATGAGTCTTTTATTTCAATAAATAAAATATTCGTTTCTATTCTTGCTAGACTCGAGACATTACTTATGCACCCACGTTATATTTTATTGAAATGGTTTTATTCTAAATAATCACTTGTGCTGCTCGCTGACTAATGCTTTGAAATGACTAATATTTAAATTAATTCGAGCGAGAAAATCAATTGATATCCTTCCTAAAGTGGGACCCACCAATTCCCCATATCGCGTCCCATATGCTCACATACCTTTCATCGTCTTCACTATCTCGCTGCTCGATGAATTTGCACGGATCTTTCTCAGAGTAAACTTAAGCAAGCAAATGAAGACCCAACGCTCGGATCATCCGGTAGGGACTGCGGTTGAAACCTTCACCCATAGGAAAACCTTTACCTCACCCTCACTAAACAATACCCTTTCATTTCAAGATCGACATGTTTTGAAATCCATTTAACCATCGCCAGAAGAAGAGGGACTATCCTTGAGGCTCCCGTAATTCAAAAGAAAATTGACCGTCTCCAAGCTCAAGAACGGCAGAATGTAATGATCCATCCTGGGGACTAGCTGATATTATCCTCTCAAAACAAAGTTGAAAGAAAAGAGAGGCAAAAATACAAAAAAAAAGAATAAAAAAAAAGAAGAAGAAAAGAAAGAGAGCCTAGTCCCCAGCGATTCTCTCGAAAGCAAAGTCAAAAGAGCGAGTCGTTACTCAAGAAGAGTCCCAAAGTGAATAAAGAGACAGCATGGATGTCCCCTCACCACTACCTCCACCAATTCCGGCCATCCTCTTGATTTTAGAGGATATTCTCACTACCTTGACCAATTCCAAGCCGTCCTCTCGATTTTAGAGGATATTCCCTTTATCATTACCCATACCCCTGGCAAAGCCAAGATTGTCCTCTCATTCTTAGAGGCATTGAAAATGAAACCACAGATTTCCCTCACCTTAGAAATCCCAAATACATCCCTGCAAGCCAACCTCTCATCTTTAGAGGTTCAGTCAGCAAAAAGCCTAGCCGACCTCTCGTTTTAAGAGGTCATGATATCCTAAATTACCCGAAGACCGGTCGAAACCCCGAGACCCAGTCGCAGTTCCTACCGGATAGCAGCCTCATTCTAATATCGTCGAGATCTAAAACAGATTGTTGCTTGAAAAGAAGCCAAGGCTATCCCGGCTCAAAAGACTGTCAAGTAAAGATTGTGCAAATTCCATTCGTCCGTTCGACGTTTCACGTGAGCATATTTCATTTTTCCTCCGCAAACACTTGCCGTGGACGTCCCACTGGGGGTTCACATCTGTGTCTCCCATCGACACTCCAAGAGGACATGTTCTTTCAATTCCCAAAAAATTCTCGAAGGTCCTCAGATCCCCGAATTTCAACGTTCATTCTTTTCATTCGGGATAAGCCCGAACTACGGCGACCTGAGCTCCTCCTAAGGAGGGGAAAGTAGGCAACCATAACTGGTTCGGTCGAAATCACAAACAAATCTCAGAACAATCCAGTCTCCTCAAAGACCATTCCCATACACCTTCCATCCTTCTGAATTTGATCCTCGATATCAGTGGGTTTTCTCCTCAGGATTAATTAGAATATTTGCTCATGTCGGCTTTAGTGGTTGAATAACCCGAACATCATTAAAGGGTTTTAAGCAACTTTGTGATCATGGTGATTAAGATAGGTTTTCAAGTGTCTCGGCAAGTCTTCTTCTCTACAGTTCTAAGGATATAGAGCTAAACACTGTATTTCTGTCAGCAGGGGCTTCCATACACTCTTCCACACCTTATGATACGTATACTCTCCCAAAAGAGTCAAACCCAAAAGCGAGAGTGTCATACACAAGCTCGGGATCCATTCCCACCATTCGAAAATATGCCCCTGCACGTAAACACTTCTAAGTCTTGTCCGCCGACTGATTGACTGAAGCTCAAAGAACGATCTCCTCTTGGGATACACGATGTATTGAATGCAATGAAACTGAGTTTCAGACTAGGGCTTGGTCAAAGAAGAAGACTAATGGGTTCATTTTGTACAAGAACACCATGGCTGGCTTTTGAATTTTGATCCCCAGGAATGGATTGGTTACTTAAAGATGTTACTCCATATGGTGGCTACTGAGTCTCATGCCTTAGGCCAATGGAGAAGTTTTGAAATGATGTGAAAGTTTGAAGTCCTGCCCGCATGACTTGTTGTGTCACGCGACATAATATGTCTCAGCTGTCCTGAGTCGTGCGACAGCTTGTGATCACCACCAGACATCTGTAATCTGCAATCTAATCAGTAGCAGGGCACGCCCCGACTTGTCTCCAACTACAAAACAGCCTGCAAGCATCATGGGAGAGGGATTCACTTAGATATCATACACACTCACCCTCCATATACAAGCCAAGCTGCATAAACCATTCATACTTATGCCATAGCCATTCAAAACAAAGAAAGAAAGTCATTCATTGTCATATTCCCAAAAAATGGACTCGTGCAGACAATAAAAATAACATAAAAGGCTAGCAACAATGTACTGAGTCTAGGAAAGGCAAAAGCAAATAAGCTTTTACAAATAAAAAAAAAAGAGTGTTTGTTCGTTTCTTTACAAGAAAAAGGTGCAATAATCAAAAGAGCAATGTTTTGATACAAAGGGCTACTCCGAGCCATCATCCTCAGAAACGTAGACACCATCGTCATCAGAGCTATCATCATCAGCATCATCACTGTCCTCTCCGTCTGCATCTCCCTCCTCAGAATCTGAATCAGCAACAGGATCGTGGAAAACAATGGGGTCGTCACGAAAGAGCTCATGAACAGCGGGAATAGCCAAGGTCTCGATCTCATAAGGATCACCAGAAGTAGCACTATCGGACTCGGGACTAGGCGGACGACGACGAGCAGTCTTGGTCCTGGCCCTATGTGTGTCCTCAGCAGATATGTCAGTCCGAGATCTCTTCCTGCAAGGAAAGCTGGGAGTAGAATCATCATCATCATCAGAGTCCCGAGCCCGACGCCGCTCCCTCAAATAACGGTTGCTCCTCTCCAGCTGGTCGATCATGTCCATGGCTCCAGTATAATGACGGGCAAAACTCCAGTAAATATCAGCAGAGACCTGGTACAATCAAATGGGAGAAGAATCAGAAACCCATCATCATGAAAGACAAGAGTTTTAAACAGTTCAAAGCAATAAGGAAAGAGAGGACAGTTACTTACAGATCGTGTACCCTCCGAAAGCTGAAAATAGGGAAAAATCCTGCTAGTGTCAAGGGGAGCTCGTCTCAAGCGATCTCCATCCTGAAAATCAACAAATGAAGGAGGCAAAGGAGCATCCGCCACATACCCAGTAGAGGGGCCTGCACCCTGAGCATCGTGTCTCGGAGCCACCTGCGGCGACCTCAATCTCGTCCTCACATAGACTCCATAATCTCCATCATCCTCGGTGTAATTAAACGCAGCCTCCTCCTGGATCAGAGAAGCCACATCCTCCAGTTTCCGAGGAAACCATATATCAGTAGGAGGATCGACCGGGACTCTAGCAGCGATACCAGGGCTGTGCTGTCTATAAACTCGCTCTCCCAAGTAAAGTGCATCCCCAGATAAGCCTACCAACAATTTGCGGCACTCAGTCAAATGCAAGGCATGTCCAAGATCAATATCAGCATACCGGTCCCCCCAAGGAAATAATCTCAAACTCCCGGGAGTCCTCCGCAAGCAAACCAGGGTATCAGGATAAGAAGCTGTCACACGTCCCTTGGTGTCCGCTGTCCGGACCTTCACCCGAGCATCTTTCACCCAACGTCGCAAAGCAGGAAATATAGTGGCCGGGTACGCCTCCCCCACCCGCCAAGCATAGCAGCCGATAACCTCATAAGCCCAAACCTGGAAAAGAGAAATCAGAGCAAATCAGATTGATAAAAGAAGGACAGAAAGAAAATTATGCAAAGGATGTACTCAGATTGGGAAATACCTCAAAAGCAAAATGGCAGAAGTTGAAGGACTTAGCCGCCCCCCTACTGACATCGTCCAGAGCCAAATACAACTCAGCCAATCTGGCCTCTCCCCAAGACAAGGTCCCAACAGTAGCCCAATCCCTCAAAAGCTCTAACAAAGTGATCAAAGCAGAAGATGTGGCATTGATGAACAGCATATCAGAAAAACCAATCCAAACAAAAGCCCTAGCCAATCTCAGAGCCCTCAACCTATCCTCCTCAGTATCCGCCACCTCGGCTGGATAATCCTGGCTCTGCTCAACCAACTGACCATGAAGCTCCCCGAGCTCGTACCCATTCCCCTTTTTACCCCTGGGAACAAAGCCAATCAACTCCATGAAGTAAGCCTCAGTGGGAGGCTGTGGATCATCATCAAGAGCAGGCTCCTCTAAATACAAAGGCTCATCAGTAAAAGGGAGGCCCGTGATGGCGGCAAAATCGTAAGGAGTGACAGTCGCCTCTCCCCAGGAAAAATGGAAAGAATGGGTAGTCTCCCACCAAAACTCTCGGAATGCCCTCACAAGCCCTGCACTCCTCTGAGTATCCCCTATGCCCCTCGCCATCTCGAAGAACCGGCCAAGCCCAGCAGTATATATCAAGCCCTTAGGTGAGTTCTCTAACTCTTGACTACCGGGCAGAAGATCCCATAGCTGACCAACAACCTCCGGAGAGCCTCGGGTACGCAACTCCTGCAGGTAAACACAACACATGTATGAATATCCCAAAATTCTTTCCAATGAAAAGCATGTCAATCAATCAACTGCATATTTCACTTTCCAAGCAAAACTAGGGTTTAAGCATTTAGACGCATTCATAATTTCTAGATAACTCAAAACATGCAATAAATTCATGAGTTCACAGAGGAAAAGAATTCGATCATTTTTGGCACAAAATCCGATTTTTTCATTACAACAAAAAGTAAGGGTTTCGGAATTACCGTGTTCTTCTTCCCCGGTGTAGAAGTGTGCTCTCTAAGCTGCGGATAAAATTCTCCTCGCACTGGTTGAGGAACGAAAGGCCTTTGATTCCATAGAGCATTTTTCCTCCGAGCAGCCAACTGAGCTTGGGAAGGTCCTTTCTTCGTGGGTCGAGGTTTAGGAGGCATGGTTGCAAGATCAAAAGCTTTATCAATACCATAGTTTCCCTTGATTTCACTCAAAACTGTGAAATTGGATTTTTCTCCTATCAAAAACCGTCGGCCTCCCTCTAAAAATGTGTTTCAAAATGAAGGCTGCTCGTTGTTTTAAAAGACTGTCCATTTGCTTTAGTTGGTCGTGCGACAAAACGTGTCCCTAGGTCCAAAATTTCCAAAAAACCCCTGTGATTTAGTAATTAACACTTTGATCCTTGTAGTGCTTCGAGTGTTGTTTTCCCCGCAGGTACAACAATTAACTGAGCAAATCTCAAAGATTGTCCCTCAAAGCAAGACCGAAACAAAGAATCCATGTCTATTTGAATCTCCCCAGCAAGGCGCATCAAGATCAATGGCCCCACCATCCAAGCGTCAATAAGAGTTTACTGCCCAGCAAGCAAAGTCCCCGGCCTATCAAGCAAAGCTCGGGACGCAAAAATCAACCATCAATAAGAATTCGCTGCCCAGCAAGCAAAATTCCCGTCACAGCAAGTAAAGGTCCTAGATCCCAAATCCAACAGTCAACAAAAGACCGCCCCACACCCGTCAACCGTCAACAGCAGTTAGTAGCATAGGACCCTCCGGCAGCTACATCTATCCCCAGCAGCATAAACAATAGCATCAGTACCTCCGACAACTACAGATCTTTCAGTCGAGTATCGGGTGACAAATGCACAGTCGAGTATCAGGTGACAACCGCACAGTCGAGTATCAGGTGACAACCGCACAGTCGAGTGTCACAGTCGAGTATCGGGTGACAACCGCACAGTCGAGTATCGGGTGACAACCGCACAGTCGAGTATCGGGTGACAACCGCACAGTCGAGTATCGGGTGACAACCGCATAGTCGAGTATCGGGTGACAACCGCACAGTCGAGTATCGGGTGACAACCGCACAGTCGAGTATCGGGTGACAACCGCACAGTCGAGTATCGGGTGACAACCGCACGGTCATATTTCTAAACTACGATTTGGCTTGATTCCCTCCCCGGGATACGTAGAAATCCTTTCTCAAAAGGTCCAGCCATCCGATTCCCCAAATCACCGTCTAGCCCTCCGCCTTATTCCCCAGCCGCTCATTGGGATTGGGTCTTATTTTATCGACAACCTCACTTTTTTCCAAAAGTGACGTTGCCGAGGGGCTCTGTAAGTACGCCAATCCAATTCGCGACCATTTCAGATGCATTTTAATTTGATAAAATTGCATTTAGGGGCGTTTTGGTAAATTCCCGGTCCATCCCGAGACTTCCAGAAACATTTTATCAGTTTCCCGCGAAGGAAGTACTTTTTTGTACTTTGCTCATGCCAAGGGACCTAAAAGGAATAAATCTATTTTGGACTTTTTAGGTATTATCCAAGAAGGTTCCAGAATCAGATTTGGCGCCAAAAACGGTTATGGTCACCTTGAGTCACGCGACAAGTCGAGGCCTAGAAAGTGGATACGTTATGCCGTGCGACATAAGGTTACCATAGACTGCAGCTATAAATAAGACCCTACCCCTCTCAGTTTTAGATCCCCAATTCCAGCCCCCTAACGTAACTCTGCCCAAATTGCTCCAGAAACTCTCTCTCCTCCTTCCTCACCAAAACTACCCAATTCCCCTCCAATTCCCTTACCTCTTACCTCTCCTCAACCCAATTCCTTCCTACTTCCTCAAACACTTCAGATCTTCCAATTCAGTTCTCAGTCCATGCCTAGATCTCTATTCCAGAAGTTGAATCGAAGGCTTTTACACCTAACTTGGTGTAGAAGTTGAGGACTACAAGGGTAACTCTCTCTCTCTCTCTCTCTCTCTCTCTCTCTCTCTCTCTCTCTCTCTCTCTCTTCTATTTTGCTTAATTGTTGTTTCCTTCTTCTCCACTTGATAATCAGGCTCCATCTGCCTCAGATTATCAAGTGGCAACTGCAATCTCTCTGTTTAAATCGTTTATACTTGAGTCCAATTGCTTGCTTATGATGTGATCTACTTAGATTTGCAATTTGGATGTCAAGGGAGTGTGGATCTCTCATATCCACACTCCTCTGATCGATTCGTATCTAATTCATGTTGTTCTTATTGATCCTGGTATAATTGTTGTGCATCTGTTGGATCTGCATCTCAGTTTGTGAGGTACCTGCAGATGGTAACCCTGTGTCACGCGACATGTCGTGACCATCTGCAGGGACCATGTTTCAGTTGTAAGTTGATTTAGTTAGTTACCTTAGCATGTAGTTTTATAATCATGTTATTTAGTGCTTGGATCTGATTTGTAATTGCATTTCGTGTTCATCTAGAGATTCTGTGATCTGTTTACTATGAGTCTCTGCAAGGTGACCATTGGTGTCACGCGACACATTTGGACATGAGGAGTCCTGTGTCACGCGACAGATATGGTCCTTTGTAGAGGACCTGATTTCCTTTGTAATCTGTTCTTATCGCTGTAAAGGGATGTGACCTCCCGAACAATTGGTCTACAAGTTGTAATGATCCTATTCAATAAAATTCATGTTTATTGCACTTGTCTATTATCATCGTTTGCACATTTTTTTGAATTATTTGGATGTCTAAATTAGAAAGACTCGTCTACGGATGAGGCGTGTTGGGTGAACTCTCGGTTCTTCCCAACACGTAACCTGACCCCCGAACCCGTTCTCTTTTAAAAGGTTTTTCAAAGTGCACCTCCAAAAGCATGGCGTAGCGACTCCTTCCTTTTCCATTTTAAACCGAGAAAACAAAATTTTTTCGGGCGAGCGCGCATTCAACCGTTAGTTTGGACTGAACTGCATACGAGATAACAAGGGAGGACAAAATTGTCAATTGAGCAGCCTTGTCCCGCGCGAGACATGGCGTGTCTCGCCCGAGACTAAGCTTCTGCAGGATATGCAGAATCAGTTCCCTTGTCGATTTCAACCTCTTTTCTTGATAAACCTTATCAAATCCGGTTCTCCAATGATATTTGAGTTCTGAAAGCTTCCTTGGGAGGTATCCCAATCCACATTTACCTCTTAAACCTCTATAAATACTTGGTGACTTCCAGTAATTTAGAGGTCCACAATTGAGGTCCACGATTCCCGATCAAAAACACAATACACACACTTTATTGGTTTCTCTCCCTGAAAGATTCCTACAAAATCACCCAAAAGTTCGTTTATCAACCTTGTTGATCAACGAACACGAGATTCAAGTCAAGGATCGAGGCGAAACTCTGTCTGAATCTCTTCCCAAACCGAAGGTAATCTTCCTTCATTCTTCTATTGTTCTAATTGATTATTAGAGTGGTATAGCACATTGAACCTAGGATCGGCCTAGAGCCTCTCCAAATCATGGAGACGGTCTCGAAGCAATCTGTCATATATTCTGTTTAACCTCGTTAAATGGATGTCTTTATCTGTTTCTTAAAAATGATTCTTCTTTGAAAACCCCCCTTTAGCAAGACCGATCTTCGGATTGGGTGGATGTGGTGCTCCTTGACCTTCCAAATCCATCACTTAAGTACCGAACCCAAAATCTTTCAAAAAATGGTTTTTTCGATATTTCCATCAATAATATAGGTGGCGACTCGAAAACAAAAAATAAAAAGACGGAAAGCGAAGAGTTTCCGCGCATCGCTACAGTTTGCCGACTCCACTGGAGATTAATAAATTTAAAAGTGGCTTAGACTTGCGTCAAAAAGGGGGATTTTCAAATAAAAATCGTATTCTTATTCAGTTTCAGGCTAGTCTCGCACGAGACAACTCTTTGTCCCGCGCGAGACAAAGCTTCGGTAATCTGTTTGTTTTCTGGTTTTCCTTGTTCGTCTCGAGATCCGAGATGAGAGTCGAACACGTAAGGGGGATCCCAGATTACATTATCTGCAGATTTCTTTCATCTTAAGGCCTCCATTAAGATGTAGGACTCGAAACCTTATTTTGTTTGAATATTGCTCTTTATTTGAACTGCGTGCAATTGAGTTTTTGATTACAGTTCGATCCAAGGAGGATTCGGGAGTTGTAATTTTAAATTTATTATTTCTCTTTGTCTCCTTTATGTGGAACTACGTTGGCCTGAGTCTTTCTAAATTGGAAGAAACGTAGGCAACCACTTGGTGCGGCCATTATCTGTTTTCTTTTATTTAAAAAAATAAAAAAATCTCTGTTTCTCTATCACCTAAATTGACTCTCACACACGTGCACTCATGCTTATATCTGTCATTGCACTACATACCCTTGATAAATCCGGGACCCACACTAAGGACGGATGACAGTAACTACCTAGTCGCCGGTCTCTCCGAAGTTGGATCATCCCACTCTGCGTATTCAATCCACCTAGATTGTCATATCGCGGGGAGCCAAGCCTTCCAGCCCTGCATCGCCACATATCATGTAGAATATTTTCTAGGATCACTCCGTGACCGGTCGGTTTTGACTCAGTGATCTTTCTTATCTTTAACCAAAATAAAGCTGATGTAACATTGACCATAAAGAAGGACTCGAAAATGTCCATTCGGAAAAAGTCCCTTCGGCAAAAGAAAAAGACCCTTCAGAATGAACCTTTCATAAGTCCCTTAAAAAAATCCTTCCGATCAATCTTATATGACTTTATTTTACAAAGATTGGTCTGATTACTTTGTCGTTAGGTTTGGATAAAGACCTTAGAAACCCCTCAAAACGGGATTAACCGTTCCGACCAAAAATTAGGGTTGATAAAAATCGACTTTCCGTGTGGTTGTCTCGCGCGAGACTGCCTGTCCTGTGCGGCACAATGCCTCTGTTTTCTGTGCTGAGCCTAAATCCTTTAAGCCTTCTTTCGACTTGTTGGGGCTAGATTTGATCCTGATTCAATCTCTGCATCTTCTATCAGATTTTCGAAGCTACTCCAGTCTAAAGACTCCCAACACAATGTCCACGGAAAAGTACTTCGTCACTAAAACTCGAACAGAAGAATGTGCAAGACATGACCAAGTCTCTCATCACCGAGATGGAGCATGTGGAAGGATGGAAGGAAGCCTTCGATATACCTACTACCCGGATTGCTAGAGATTTTAGAAGGATGGAAAGTGACTCCGACAGTGGGCAATCATCTGTTCAAGAGGAGCTAAGCAACATCAAGGCTCAACTTGCCAAAGCCCTACGACAAATCGACAACAATGACGCATGGCATAACTTGGAAGAGTCCATCCAAGCTAACAAAACAACAATGCTGATTGAAGAGCTCGAAGAGGTCAAAGGCGAACTCGAGGCTACGACTTAGAAGTGCAATGCCCTCGAAGCCCATATAGAAGACGATATCTATGAAAGGGTTAAGTACTGCCTCAGTACTCTTTACCGTGATCTTAAAGAGCAAATGGAGGAAGACTACTGCTCCTGACACAATACCTTTGTGCAACACTATGAGAACCATATTGAAGACCTCTATACTCAGCTGGCTAAAGAAGGAAAGAGAGGACCTACACTGACATCGGAAGGATCTCTCTCGATCATCTTTTCAGAAGCCTTCACAAAGATGGAATGATGAGCCCAATGGAGGGTTACCAGCCAAAAAGAGAAGGACGAGCTCCACACCTTTACTGCTACTATCATCAGTGCCATGGCCACCACACCGATGATTGCTCAAACTTGAAGAATGCAGCCCAAGACTTAATTGACAACGGCACCGTTAGAGTTACTCCTAGCAGTGGCATAGGTTGGAGGAAGTTAGAACAGTGAAAGTTTTGTTTTTTCCTCTTTTCAATCATTTAACTTTTTCTTGCAAGAAAAAACGATTAGTAGTGTAGTTTAGTTTAGATACTACTTGCCTAAAATCCTCATTTGTGAGCAAGAGTATCAGTTTCTTTTCAATAATAGTTTTGTCAGTATCTCTTCTTTACAACATAGCACTTCTGATTACCTATTCAATGGTTTTTAGATTGAGAAAGATAGTACCGTAAATGTCATCGAAACTTGCAATGAAAATGACTACTCTAAGGCACTTTGGTTTTCCGGAAACCTTCCTATTTGGAGAATGATGCAAGCAAATGGGTACTTTCCTGGATTGGGACTTGGCAAATACTTGCAATGGATAACAAAGCCACCGCCTGTTCCTCCACCGCACACAAAGCATGGTCTAGGATACATCATTGCCATCCACGATGAAAGTGATGAAGAAGAGTGCACCTTTACTCAGATCAAGTGGGAAGAAAATGCATATAGAAATCACAATAACCCAAAGACCAAGGGCTGCAACCTCGAACCATACCGAAAAACACTCAATGGCTATTTCGTTCGAGAAGGGGAAGACATCCCATACTTTATCTTTTCAGAACCATGGACTGACGATAAAGGAAAGCGCCATCCGGGCTTTGAAATCTTCAACGACTGCGACGCTTATTCAGATGAAACAGAACCCGTCCCCTTAACCTCTAAAGATTTGTGGGGGCACAAAAGCCGAAGTGACCAGTGAATGGGACTTTGTGTTGGGAGAAGACATGATGCGACAGTTCGAGAACCTGTGCCGGCTAGAAGACAGCCAGATCCATGCAATATCCAAGAGGGACGCTCCCCAACTATTGATTACATGAAGCTAATCCAGAAATGTGATGAGCCAATTCTAAATTGGCATGTCACTGGGGGACCAGTTGTTGATGAAGACTTCATGATCAAAGAGATTGGTTGTACTCCCCATCCCCGCAGAAGGATAGGCCCTATAGCTTTTACTTTAGAGTCAGGCTCCGCCTCTGATGAATTCACTCAAGAGGAAATTGAGGCGGTGGCAGAGCATGTATTCCCCTACTTCCTTAATGAAAACTTTGATATTTCCGAGTACCCTGAGATTGCTAACATCGTGAATGATGAATTAACTAATAACAATAAATATAACGAACAAGTTAATAATGAGTCATATGATGAGATAGATCAAGAAAATGAACAATTCTTAAAAGAATTAGCAAAGCATGTAGGTCGTTGTGGAAAGAATGGCCCTGCTGACAATGAAGAAATGCAAACGGTTAATCTTAGGATGGCAGAAGACCCCAGAGAAACCAAGATCGACAGCTTCTTCAAGGGGGAAGACAGAGAAACCCTAACATAGCTACTCAGAGAATATTTCGACGTTTTCGCTTGGTCCTACAAATATATGCCAGGGTTAAATCAGTCGATCGTAGAACACAAGATACTGCTGTTACCTAATGCCAAACCAGTCAAATAGAAACTGAGCAGAATTAAGCCTGAATGGTCAATGCAAGTGAAAGAGGAGATCATGAAACTCCTGAATGTGGGATTCATTAAGGTGATCGAATACCCGAAATGGCTAGCCAACACCGTGCAAGTGGCCAAATCAAATGGGAAGATACGAGTTTGTGTTGACTTCAGAGACCTGAACAAGGCATCCCCTAAAGATGACTTTCCATTACCAAACATTGATATGTTGACGCTAGCGCAATTTATGAGGTCCGCTCATTCGTAGACGATTTCGCAGGATATAACCAAATTCTCATGACAGAAGAAGACCAACACAAAACAACGTTCACCACACCTTGGGGGACATTCTGTTATACGGTCATGCTGTTTGGTCTAAAGAATGCAGGGGCTACCTATCAGAGGGCAGTCACGACCCTATTCCACGATATGATCCACAAGGAAATAGAGGTGTACGTGGATGTCATGATTATCCACTCCAAAGGGACAGATAGTCAACACTTCAGAGATCTCAGGAAATTCTTCAATCGATTGAGACATCACAAGATGAGGCTAAACCCGCAAAATGCTTATTTGGGGTGGTCAAAGGAAAGGTCTTGGGATACATGGTCACTGAACGTGGCATAGAAGCAGACCCCGCCAAGATAAAGGCTATCATAGACATGCCACCTCCGAGAACGCAGAAAGAGGTGAAAGGTTTCATGGGCAGACTCTAATACATCAGTCGATTCATCAATCAACTGAATACAATGTGTGATCCTATCTTCAAGCTACTCAAGAAAAACTCACCCCAAGAGTGGACCGAGGAATGCCAAGAGGCATTCGAGGAAGTTAAGCACTACTTAACTTCCCCACCCATCCTGGTTCCACCGCACAAGGAGAAACCCTTGAAACTATACCTCACGGTCACTGACAATGCGCTAGGGGCTATGCTTGCTCAAGAACAGCCAGCCTGCCACACAGAGAATGCAACATACTTTGTCAGCCGTCGATTCCAAGGCAGTGAAGTCTACTACTCTCCACTTGATAAGTCTTGTGCTGCGCTCGTCTAGGTAACACAGAGACTCAAACACTACATGGAAGCTTTTCCAGTTCATCTCATCGCGTGAATGGATCCTCTGAAGTATATCCTAGACAAATCCGATTTGTCTTCTCGCCTGGACAAATGGTATTTCATGCTGGCGGGATATGATATCACTTACGTCACTCAGAAATCCTTCAGGGGGAGCGTATTCACAGATAAGTTAGCCGAATTTCCTTGCGACGAAGTGAAGGGGGAAGACACGCGATTCCCTGATGAAGACATCATGAGTATAGAGGACGAAAATAAGTGGCAACTATTTTTCGATGGCCCAGCCAATAAGAAAGGATATGGCATTGGAATGCTATTGGTAGATCCCAACGATATTTACACTCCACTAGCAATACGTCTCGACTTTGACGCGTGAGGTTCATGGCGCAGCCAATAAGAAAGGATATGGCATTGGAATGCTATTGGTAGATCCCAACGATATCTATACTCCACTAGCAATACGTCTCGACTTTGACGCCACTAATAACACTGCCAAATACGAAGCTTGTATAGCAAGACTCGAAGCAGCCCTAGAACGCAACGTGACCGAACTCGAGGTATTTGGGGACTCTCAGTTGATCATCAATCAGACACTTAAGAAGTGGAGGATCCAAGATCCAACCCTTCAAAGATACAATGCCCACCTCCAAGAGTTGGTGCAGCAATTCCAAGATGTCTCGTTCCACTACCTCCGTAGAGACAAAAATCAATTTGCAGATGCATTGGCTACACTTGCTTCCTTGGTCGAAATCCCTACAGGATAGGCAATAACACCCTTCAAAGTAACTCGACGAGCTACTCCTACCTACTACGATGTCATCGACCTCCATGACTGCAAAGACAAGTGGTTATCCGAATGCATCACCATCGAGGATTCCAATAAAAAACCATGGTACTATGACATTTGGCATTGCATTCTAGATGGAACCTTTTTGCCTGAGGCTGATAAGAAAACTTAAGTTGCCCTTAAAAGACTGGCAGCCAACTACGTCATCATTGCCGATCGCCTATTCAAAAAAATACTCCCAAAGGAACCTCCTTTATGCCACCGAAGAAGAGGCCCAAGAAATAATGGACCATGTTCATCAAGGAGTATGTGGAACCCACATGAACGGAAACATGCTCGCCAAGAAAATCATCAGACAAGGGTACTTTTGGTTAACCATGGAAGCAGACTGCACCAACATGGTCAAGAAATGCCATAAGTGCCAGATACACGCTAACCTTCAGCATGCGCCGACGTCTTTACTGTATCCTATGACATCCCCTTGGCCCTTCTCAACATGGGGCATAGACGTGATCGGAAGGGTCACACCCGCAGGAACCAACGGGCACTGTTTTGTTTTAGTAGCCATCGACTATTTCACTAAATGGATCGAGACCGCCTCCTACAAAGTCTTGAATGCTAGAAAGGTAGCAGAGTTCATCAAGCACAACATCATTTGCCGATACGGGGTGCCACAAGAGATGATATCTGATAATGGCTCCCACTTTGAGAAAGAAACCGATCATCTCTTGACTGAATACAAAATCGTAAGGCACAAGTCTTCTCCTTACAGGCCTCAAACGAATGGAGCAGTTGAAGCCGCAAACAAAACGATCGAAACCATCATCAGAAAAATGGCAGTCAGTGGAAAAGATTGGCCCGACAAACTACCCTTCGCACTTTGGAGATACCTCACCTCGATTCGAACAGCCACCGGTAAAACTCCATACGCCCTCACATACGGGATGGAAGCCGTTCTACCAATAGAGCTGGAAATACCTTCACTAAGGGTTCTCCTAGAAAACCAAGTGAACGAGGTCGACTGGTTAGAAAACAGATATGAAGAGCTAGCCCTGCTAGACGAAAGGAGGCTGAGAGCAGCCGAGCACACTCAAGCCTACCAAAGAAGAATGGCAAGAGCTTTCAACAAAAAGGTCAAAACAAGGAACATAAGGGTCGGCGACTGTAAGTACCCCAATCTGGATCACCCTCTTCCAAACACACGGGAAATACCTCAGACTCACACAGTCGCAGTCTCGAAGACCCGTGACACTCAAAAACCTCAAAAACCCCCAACCAAACCAAGGGAGGGACCTTTCTGGGACAAAGAAGCACAAAAGGACCTTTTAGGAATTTTTCAGAAATTGGAAAAGCATAAGTGGTCCGTACGGACCTCTTTGCTTCAATGATTACTGAATCCCCTTAAAGTCCATGTTATTCCCTCAAATCCCGGAGGTAATAATTACTTGCCTACATGAATGGTCCATACGGACCTTATTGCATGCATGGTTGGTCCGTACGGACCTCTTTGTAACCAGACATCATTATGGCTAAATCTTCTTAAAGTCCACTTATTCCCTCAAATCGAGGAAAACCAAAAACTTGGATTACCTGCAAGGTCCGTACGGACCTTATTGCACAAAATCTGAGACTATAAATAGAGGGCTCCCCCTCCCTCATTTCACACTACTCCCTCTTCTCTCCTCTCCCCCCAGCCTTCTGGCACCCCTCTAAGTCCTCTCGAGGCACTCCCGGCCCCTTTCGAATCATTCCGAGGCCTTCCGTGCCCCCTTGTGGTGCTTCGAAGCCTCTCCGAGCGCTCCCGCGAAGCTCCCGCGCTGCCCCGAGGCACTTTCGAGGTACTCTGAGGCCCCTCGTGTTACTCCGAGGCCTTGCCTGGTCTTTCCCGAGGCGTCCCGGCTCTTTTCGAGTCAAACCGGCAACTCGAACGCACGCCGAAACTCTGCCCGAATCCAACCGACGATTCCAACACACACCGAACCTCTGCCCGAGTGACCATTGCCATCTCAACGCACGCCGAACCTCTGCCCAAGTGATCCTTGCGATCCCAACGCATGCCGAAACTCTGTCCGCAGACAACCGGCACATCCCGAAGCAATCCCGGTTCGTCCCAGAACACTATTCCATCCTCAAACACTATTCCCCAGCGGAAGAAAGACACGAACCAACATTGGTAAGGCGTCCTTCCCTTACTATTTCAATACATTTCAATAAAGCAGTGTACAATGTAGACATCCGACACAACATGCATTTTTAAAAGCACATACACACACACAGAACAGTTAAAGAATATTAGGGGTACCGAAAGACTCGTTTTTACGAGGCGACTCGGGTGAGCTCTAAGATTCTAATATTCTCTTCCCGAGGAGTCATCTGACCTCCGAACTCAAAAATCTCATCACACAACAAAAACAGTTTATTTTTAAACTGATGCCCTTTTTCAATGTTTTGGGCTTAATAAAAACGGCGTGGCGACTCTACAAGCAAATCACAGCGAGACACCTCCAACACGCAAAACGCAAACGGAATAGCCAGATGCCGGGGCGCGAACGCGCTGCCTCTCGGATCCGGGCGACTTCCCGAACGCGACGAGTGCGAGATGCCGGGGCCCCGCGCGCGAGCCGGATCCTGGGTAATTTCAGTTGGCGACTCCGCTGGGGATATTTTGTTTTAAAAAACTTTTAAACAAAACAAAAGATTTTTAAAACAATGATGAGGGTCAAACTTTCATTTTACCCCTTTCTTTAACTGTTGTGTGTGTGTGCATGTGCTTTACTTTTTATTTTACAAAAAAAAATAAAAATACAAAAAAATGCATCAATATACATCTGTGTACATATATTTAAAATTCTTCAAAAACTTCTGTTTTACTCAAAAAAGAATTTTAGAGATCGCATACTACTCGCATCGCTGCCTCGGTTACACCGCACACTACTCACACTGCTACCTCGATTACACCGCACGCTACGCGCACTGCTGCCTCGGATACACTGCACACTACAACCCTCAACCCGGGGTGGTCTCAGTTGCAGTCCGTTTGGTCTTCCTAGGCCTCTTGGACGCACACGGGATCATTCCAAACATCCCATCCTAGCCAAGCGTCAACCCTGCACGTTTGAGTCTTGAGTCACACTCTGTCCAGACTCGGTTGGTTTTTACCCAGTCCGTGTCATACAGCCTGGATACATATCCCATGCCGGCCATTTTCTGAGTCGAAGCTCGGAACTCAGGATCCCTTGCGCAAGCAAGGCGATGAAAGGTCATGCTAAAATCTTGACCCGATCTTGATTTTCCGAAGCTACACCCAGACGATGTTCCGTCCCGGATATACATCCATGCTCACATGACACCATGTCATCAAGCCTTTAATACGTCAGCCATGACGATATGACCCAGCCAACGCCTAACATCACAGATCCCTTGCGCAAGCAAGGTAAAGAGAGGTCATGCCAAACTCTTGACCCGATCTTGACTCAATGGCCGGCTCGGTTCACTATTCACATGGCTAACGCATTAAAACGAACATGACAGGCTCGGTCCTTAGGTTCGATTTTTCTTTTAGGCCGGTGGAAACCGCTTGCCCTATAGGACCCTCGCCCGGGGCTGTCCACCCTGGGATGTCGAAATACAGGTGCAAAACGAGGGGCTTATAGCCGCATAGATGGTCTCCACTGACCCAGGATTTAGCATAGTTGCGAAAAAGAAGAGCAATCTTTTCCAACCTACCTAGGGCTCTGAGAAAACATGTTTTAAGTAAATTAAAACAACAAAAAAAATAATAAAAAAAAGAATAAAAAAAAAGCGGAAACCGCATGTCACGTGAGCTTTCCCCCTCTTATCCCGAAAGGCATTCCCGTGTCTAAACCTTGCCCGTCACCCTCCAAATAACCGAGATTGGTTGAGAATACCCGGGAGCCGCCTTTTCGCATCGAGGTCACAAGGTCCGACAGCCCCTTCCAGCTTCAACGGTCCCGCACCGTCCGCCACTCCCCCATGACGGGATCAACAGATAACAGTGAGGGAAACGGAACCCCGCCACTAAGGAACCTTCAGACAATGGAGGAGGTGCTGCGAGCCTTCGAAACTATCAAGAAGCGCCAAGAAGAGCAGCAAGCCTGGATCGTAGACACCCTGCATCTTCGAGGAACCGTTGCAGTTCCCCAACCTGACGGAACCTTCATTCTCATTGAAGACGAAGAAATACCGGCTCCCCCAGTTTCTCAAAGCTATCAGCAGGTCCCGCCTCCGCCAAGCTATGAGATCCCAGCAACGCAAAGCAGCTCTCGCACAAAGATCTCCTCAGGCATCGGTCAGCGGCTCCGACATGCCCTCCTCGGACATGATCGGTTTCTCGGCTCGCACACCAAGCTCGTATCAAAGACACATACGTGCCTACACCGCTGTATCTCAGCATCTCGGTATCCCTCAGGATTCAATCCTCTGCCTCTATACGAGCCTCGCAGCCATAATCAAAAGTCCCCATGCTTACCTGGGACAGGCATCCCGAGCAGATATCCCGACATCTCGAGCTTGCCACCTGCTAGTCTGCCACTTGGGGCTAACGAATCATTTCCCCAATTACCAAACACAAGCCTTAGCGGGCCTAGCAATCACTCCCTTAACTTCAACACTCCAGGGTATGGGTTGGTATACACTCAACTACCTCCCCAAGACTCCCGAATGGCGATCCCATCAGCCAATCCACCTCCATCTTCGGTTTCCATCCCCGAAAACGGCAACCCGCCTCAACCTGCCGATCCCCACATGGCTTGGCTGATCGAGCAAATGAAGGACATGCAAGGCAAGTTAGCCAGTTCTCGGAAGGACTCCCTCCTGCCCACTGATCCAAACAAGGTGGTTCCACTCCCTCCGAAATTCAGGATGCCGAAAATGGAAAAGTTTGACGGGACAGAATGCCCAAAAACCCACATCGACACCTATGTCTTGGGAATGAGAGCCAAGGGGGCAACCCCTCTACAGATGGCAGATCACTTTCAGCATTCTCTCAAATCCACAGCGCTAAGGTGGTTCCTCAATGTAAAGGCAGAAAACCGCTCCACGTGGGACCAAATCAGCGAGATCTTCCTGGAGAAGTACCGTGCCAATCTCGAGTGGGAGACAAACCGCCACGATCTGCAAGCCACCGAACAAAAGGATGACGAACCAGTAGGCGAGTTCTACAAAAGATGGAACTGGAAGCTTAGTGAGATAATGGATCCACTTTCCAAAGAAGAACAGATGGACATCTTCCATTCTTGCCTCAAGCCATCTCTGAGGACCTTGATTAACCATCACTTCTATCCGGATCTCCGTGCCATGGTCAACGCCGGAACTAAGTTTGAGAAGACTCTGAGCCTTCAGAAGACAACAGCAGCCCCTGCTTCATCTTACCGTTATCGAAAAAACCTGTCAACTTCAACACCTGTCCCAAACAAAGGAAAAGAAGCAGCCAGAACGGTACACTACATCCAGAACGGAGCTCAAGTAAACCGTGATCAAGCAGCCCCAAGGAACAACAATCCCCCTCGCTTCCCACAGTTCCAGCATTTTGACAACCTCGAAATGCCTCTGGGCCAAGTATTTGAAGCATTGGTAAAGCGAAATCTTCTCAAGCCTCTCGAGAACTTCCAACCAAATACTCCCAAGCCCAACATGGATATGAGCAAGCACTGCGCCTTCCACAACTATCCCGGCCACACCACCGACAATTGCTTTGTGCTAAAGCAGGTGGTCTAGGGGCTAATCGAGGAGGGAAAGTTGGAACGCCCTCGTGTCCCCAATACCATCGGAAATCCATTCCCCCGGAACGACAGGGTGAACATGATAGCTTTCGATGAAATTCCAAGCAAGAGCAGACCCCGTGCGATTTCTGAAACCGTCAGCATGCTATCCCGCTATGACTGGGAACGTGAAACCAGAGTCAAACGGTCCCGTGATCGGGAATCCAGACAAGAATGCCCAAGGGCAACTGTCTCCCTACGATCTTTGCCCCGACCAAGGCACACCAATGGATGAATTGAACACTCCCCAGAGGAGACTGAGTCAAATGGCAGCACGGGAAGCGGTCTAGCTTTCATAGACGATGATTTGCCGATATGTGAGAATCGACATAACGAGGCCCTCCTCATCCTCATAAAAATAGAGATGTTCTTCCTCCCGAACTTCTTGATTGATAACGGCTCCACAGTCAACATCATTGCCTTGAGCACACTGAAACGACTCCGCATCGACCGCTCCCTGATAAGACCTTCGCTACGGATAATCCGAGCCTATGACGCCACTCCATGACCAATCGTAGGAGTCATCAATCTGAGGATCCAATTTGATGCACAACTGGAGTCGGTGGAGTTCCAAGTCGTGGAAATCAAACCAACCTTCTCTGCCTTGCTGGGACGGCCTTGGATACATCAGATGAAAGCGGTATCATCTACTCTTCACCAATGCGTGAAATTCATCAATGCCAATGGAATGCTCGAGATAATCCGCGGAAGAAGCACAATGGCAAGCGCTTGGCCAGCAAGCTACGACCCAGAAGAAGGTCCCGACATGACCGAATACTCTTCTCCGGATGAGTCTCCAGTCCTGTCCCGCTACGAAGTGGATCCCTACATCCACGCTCTAAGCCGCGACGAGCTAGAGATCGAAGAGCTCATGGGTCAAGACGAAAACTCTGACATATGTGATTGTGAAGAATGCTTAAGAGAGGATCAAGAGATAGACGCCCAGATGGAGATTGACCGAGGAGTAGACCCCTACTTGGTCGAGAACCCTCTCTTGGCCAATCGGCTCATCGGCGACCCGGCTGGTACAATCTGACCCTCGGCCGACACTCTCGGATCTCACGGGACGGCCATCACAAAGATAGTCCAATTCAACATCCCGGTGTCAGACCTAGATGAACAGTGGCGCAACCTCCTCCAAAGCCTAATCAGGGAAGGAGAGATAGCATGCCCCCTCGAGTCAGACATTGTAAATGTCGTCCAAGCAAAGATCCTAGATAAAGAGACGGATTCTATGAAAATGATCAACATCAGCAAGAATCAACTCCGAATCAGCGAATGCTTCGCCCTCCTGGAAGTAGCTCTCAACGCCTTCTATCATCAAGGTCCCCCAGGGACTGGTTACAACACTAATAGAGGGACATCATCAGAGGAGCAATCAAAAACCTCCGCGATCTGGTTTGAAGTCGAACCACATGCAAGCTATCCTGCGGGAACCGCCTCGGGTGAAGTCTGGCCACCAGAACCATCGCCACCCTCTCTAGAGCTACAGCCTGCCAAGAGTAATGAAGCCTGGTCCAATCCCTCATCGCCTATAGTCTAGCTTCGAGTCATGTTGTCTGTGAATTCATGTCTTTCGAGTCATCTGATGGCCCTACGCCGGAAGATCGTGAGTCCATAATCAACAATGTACAGTCTTTATGCTTTCAATAAAAGGTCCGACCTTTCTCAAATATCCTTTCTTTTGCATCTTTAACAAATGATGAGTTAAATAATCAAAACAGTTAATAATAATTCATCTACACAAAGAAGCAAACACATTAATTGAATAAATGCATCAAGCAAACATTTAAGCATGTTGTCAAACGAGAGAAAAATTGGTCCCAAGCTGCCGAGAAGGTTTTAATCACAGCGATTTACGAGATTGCTGAAGAACCAAAGAGACGCAAGTCCGAAGCCACTTCCAACACAACTAGATCTTCCAATACCTCAAAAACGGGGAAACCGCCTTCATGAACGAAGAAGTTCAACGCAGGGAAGGAGTCAAAGCCAAGAGCATCACGGCCCTAAAATGCCTCGCCTCTCACTTTGTCATCCTTGGGGACATGCTGTACAAGAAACGCTACCAAGGACCACTCCTACGCTGCATCAGCCAGGAAGAAGCAAGCAAGCTCATGAGCGAAGTCCACAATGGGGCTTGCGGTCCCCACATGAACGCCCGGGCCCTAATGCAAATCATTCTCCGGATGGGCTACTACTGGATCTCCATGGAGGCAGACTGCATTCACTTTTTCTGAAGCTGCGACAAGTGTCAACGGTTCTCCAACCTCAATCATTTACCTCCTCACGATCTCTACTGCATGACTACGCCCTGGCCCTTTGCCACTTGGGGAATTGACGTCATCGGAAAAATCGCTGCGCCGGGCAGCAACGGCCACGAGTTCATCTTGGTAGCCGTCGACTACTTCACCAAATGGGTCGAAGCCAAGTCCTACAAAGTGCTCACATCCAAGAAAGTCGCACACTTCCTCAAGGAAAACATCATCTGCCGATGTGGCATCCCGAACGAGGTCATATTAGATAACGGCTCCCACTTCGAAGGAGAATGCGACAGACTGCTGGCCGAATTCAAAATCACACGCCACAAGTCTTCCCCTTACCGGCCACAAACAAACGGCGCCGTAGAAGCAGCAAACAAAATCCTCGAACGGATCATCCGAAAAATGACCACCCGAGGACGTGATTGGCCCGAAAAGCTACACCTTGCACTTTGGGGCTACCGAACATCAGTCAGAACAGCCACGGGAGAAACCCCATTCGCCCTGACATACGGGATGGAAGCAGTCCTCCCCTTTGAACTGGAAATTCCCTCACTCCGAGTGCTGTTGGAAAATGACGTCAACGAAGTCGAATGGCTCCGAAGCCGACACGACGAATTGGCTCTGCTAGACGAGCGACGACTAAAGGCCATGGAACACGTCCGAGCCTACCAAAGCAGAATGGCTAGAGCTTTTGACAAGAAGGTTAAGTCCCGAGACATCAGGGAAGGCGACCTGGTACTCAAAGAAAAGCCTCCCACTCGAACCAACCCACTAGGAAAATGGGAACCAATATGGATCGGCCCTTTCGTGGTTCAAAAGATCTTCTCCGGAGGTGCCATAAAGCTGACAGACCTAGACGGCAATCCCTTCATGAATCCAGTCAACGGAAGCAAACTTCGCAGATACTTCGCCTAAAGAAGAACAAACTGTGCATCTCTTGGCACTCCATGTAGTGTCGAACTACGCAGACCTGAGCCCTCTAGTTCGGGGGAACGTAGGCAACTTTAATTGGTCCGGTCTAAAAACACACAAAAAGTCAAAAGTTTGAATGTCAATCAAGACCTCCATCAAACTACACACTTTCCAGGAGCATGCCCCCACCATCACCTTGACCAAGTCAAACAACGGCGGCAACATCAAAGGACATCCAAAGGTCACTTAGCATCAAACGACTGACCCATGTCAACTTCCAAGCCAGGGGCTTGTCTTCGCCCTCACGCGCTTCAAAAAAAAAAAGCAAAAAAGAGCTCGAGCAAAGTCTCTCAAAAAAAAATAAAAAAAAAGAAGCTCAAGTAGAAGCTACAAAAAAAAAGAGGTCAAGAGCCCGACGCCAATAAGAGGGAAGGAAGCTACGGAAAAGACCGTCAAAACGACTTGTCAGGGGATCATCCAACCTCTCAGCCAAACACAAAGCCCAAGCAAAGGGGATTGCCGTCAAGGCCCAGGCTGCTTCAGTCCGCAAATACAACAGAAAAGTCCAAAGATGGACGCCGCCAAGGTTCACAAAAGAAACAAAGGCAAACAAGAGATCTTGCGTCTCGACAAAGCTTTAAAAGTAAATCACAAATCACTAACGGTTACAACATTTCTTGATGAGTTCAAGCACGGTCTACTCTCAAGTTCACAACATGCTAAAAGACAGCTTAATATATTTAACAAATAATGTGTTTACAAATGCAATGAATGGATACCTAGGAGGTCATTTCGTGCCATCTGCGCTTGTCCCCTCGCCATTCTTCCCTTTCTTCCCTCGTCCCCGGCGAGTCTTCTTTCGCTCCACGCGAGCCATCTCTGCGTCTCTCAGTCTGAGATTAGGGGTCCTCCCCGTAGAGTCAAACAATCCAGCCGCTCTCAGGGCTTCATTCGCCCGTGCTTCGGCTCGGATCTCCTCCCAGCGAGTTTGTAAAAGGGGACCTCTCCCCGTCAGTCGGTCAACTCTAGTCTCGTAGTCAAACAAAGTGTCTCCCGTCACATCCTGAGGGTCAGACCAGGCTTCGGCACTCCTAAGGCAATAGTTACTTCGGCAATCGGGCCCCAGAATCGCTTCATGCCTGCTCCCCAAAGCCACTTGGGACTGCCCAACACGCTGCTCATACCAGGCCAGGTACTGGGTAGTCAATACGACACTCTCCCGACGTCTAAGGAGCACCACAGGAGGGAAAACGGAATACTTCCATACCCTCCAAAAATACAGAAGGGCACCTGGAGCTGCCATACAAAGAGGAGTTACCTCCGCAGTAGCAAGGTCATCCCAGCCCAACAAAGGCGCGTGCTTCATCCCGAACTGCCGAGAAACAAGCGACGAAATATAGAAGGAGGACCAAGACAAACCTGGAACTCTGAAAACATAGGACCCTTCCTGAAAGGCCCTCCTAGTCTCAATCCCCCAGTGCAGAACCCACCAACGGATCTGATGCGTACCAAGCTGTGCCATCCATCTCTCCCAGGCAGACTGGTCCATATCCAACACAAGAGGACGCTGAGCAAATGTCCACGGGCTGAACGACGCCGGAGCCTCACGCATAGCCTGAAGTCTCTCCAGCAGCCACAAGGTGAGCAAAGCGGGGCTTCCCCCTCTCATGAACCGATCCCCAGTCGCCAGACGATCAATACCATGAAGAGTCTCCCCCCGCACCAACGGGACAATATCCTCTCCAGCTCTGCAGTGCCCTACCACATCCAGCAAAGCATCGTCACATACCCCAAGGGAGCTGACCATGAAAAGCGTCGCTATCACGCACAAGGCAAATGCATCCCAAGAGACATCACTCTCGTCATCAATCATAAACCGCTCCTATAGCCGCGTAAATGTCAATATGACCCGAATCAAGGATCATGCCCTGCACTTCTCCCAACAAAGTCCGAAGAAAGCATGCAAGCTTCAAGCTCACGGCAGCACCGCCAATCAAAGGAAGCGAGATGGCCTCCACCTCCGGTCCTCCAATCAAAGCCCAAAAATTCTCGAAGGTGGGCACCATCTCATTGTAGGAGAAGCAATACACATGCCTCCTAACATCCCAGAACTTCGTGGCAGCCCGCAACAACTCCAAATCAGGAACTAACTCCTTAAGGGACCAAACCGAGCAAAGTCAAAACCTTACCTCGAAAGCCCGCCTCTGATGCCTCATACGGTGTCGCATCCACATTTTCAGCCGCTCAAGGAAGTACGCTTGCCGCTCCTGCGAAATCCTTGGCAAAATTTTTGGAACATACGAAGAATCCATGGCAAAAATGGAGGTTCCTAGAGAAAATGGGGAAGAAAGCTCGAAAATGGCTGCAAATGGGGAATGGGAAAAGTCCAGACATCCGGAAAGCCTTTATCCCTTCCCAAAAGCAAAGGTGATCCGTACGGACCTCTTTGCACACCAAGTTGGTCCGTACAGACCTTGTTGCAACCTGGCCCTACTTTCCCAGCAAACAGGCCAACAACCACTGTTCCCAGCAGGACCTTGCTCCAAATTGCCCAAACACTGGCCAAAGCCATTCCCGGCAAGCATACACTACCCACAAACGCACTCCCAGCTCACGTGGCATGCATAAATAAAATAAAATAGCAATAATTCCTAGGACAATTCCCGGGAATCACAAAATATGGCATTACATCTTAGAATAAAATACTTTGCGATGCAAATGCGAATGTTTTATTACAGGTACATATAATGTCTGTTGCTAAACAAAAAAAAAAGAAGATATGGAAAGAGGGAAAGCAAATTAGCCCTAATCCGACTCTTCAGCAGCATCATCATCACCAACATCCTCAAGCGAGAAATCGGGCACCCCGGCAAACTCGCCAGCCACACCCTCATCGTCAGAATACTGAACCCCCTCCTGGGGTGGGTACTCAAAGTACTCGGAAGGGTCAAACCCGACAAAAGGTTCAAAAAAGGCAGGCTCTGACGAACTCTCCCCCGGTGCCTCCTGCGAAGGCCAGAACTGGTGAAAGACCAGCGGCCTCTGGACTCCCAAAGACGTCCCGGCGTCCATGCTATGCCGCCCCCGAGAGGGTCCCTCCTGCTGCGGCTCTGGCTCAACCCTCGGTGGAGGAACATCCACAGAATGCCTCGAAGGCATCGGCTCGTACGCCGGCACACGCCTCAAAGACCGGCAAGACAGCTTCCCCGCCATCTTCTTCGCAAAAGACCGCATCGCCACATAACGGCGGATTAGCGTGTCGAAGGCTCTCCCCGGGACCTGCACAATCAAACAGCCAAAGAAACGCTCAGCTAAAGAGATACAGGCATACAAAAAGAGAAAAATACAGAAAAAATGCCAAGGCAGAAAAGAGTAAGCACACTCACCGGCATATCAGGGTCAACCCAGAGGCACTGAGCTCGCTGGGGACTGCATCGACACCCTCCGCCTCGAGGAATCCCCGCGAACATATGTGAAATCCGGACCAGGCACCGGAACCTCTGGGGGACCTGGCGGGCCAGCCTCCCTCTCCCTCGCCAACACCTGTGGCGTCCTCAACTTTCTCCTCACAAAGGTCCCATACTCCTCTCCAAACAAGACAAACTCATCGGCACTCACGCCGCCCAGATATCTCTCAAACTCCAGCACGTCCATCTCACGGGAATCCATCATCCCAAAAGGCGGGTCCCTCGGAGCCAAGGGGAGCATACCCGGGCCATGCTGCCAGAAGAACCTCTCTCCCAAGTACATGACATCGCAGGTCAGGCCCCGCAGCATCTTCCGCTGCGCCGTCACCACGGTAGCCCCCTCAAACTCGTCAGCCCCGTACCGCGCCCAGGGGTACAAAGCAAACTCCGCCGGGCTATCTCTCCCCAGATGCTCCTGCACGTCCCCGTAGGCAATGGTGAGCTTCCCCCTACTGGTCCTCCTCCTCCTCGTCGGACGGGCCCAGCCTAACATAGCAGGATATGCCGCTATGGCCTCAGAATCTCGATCCCACGGGAAACAACGAAAGATCTCGTAGAACCACACCTGTGACAAAAGCAGAAAAGGCTCAGTGCAAAAGGAAAATGGAGAAATGATAAATTGCTAAATCAAAAACAGCAATAAACTCAAACCTCTAAAGCAAAATCAAAAAAACCTAAAGAACTAGCCACGCATCGGCTAAACCGGTCTAAAGAGAAATAAAGCTCCGCCAGGCCCGCCTCGCCCCAGGCTATGTCACAGACCCTCTCCAAATCAGTTAAACTCTCCAGCAGAGCAAAGGAAGCCGTAGTCGCGTGTGTAAGTACCCAAATCCGGATCGTCCAAATCCGTCAGAAAGTTAACCGAAATCCGTTAACTGGCCCGCTCCAGGTTAACCGGAACTCGTTAAACTCCCCGTTGCTGTGCCAACAAGACGTCCCGGGACTGCCCCGTGCGTCCCGACGTCGAACCGTACTTAACACGTGTCATCTCACGTAAAAGTATGGCTTTCCCTGAAAAACGCATTTTCCGGCACTTTCCGGGGGCGTTTCGGACATTTCCCGGACTGTTATTTTAAAAAACGGACAAAACCGGGACCGGGGACAAAATCCCACATGGTCGGTGACTCGAGGGGCACGTGGCGCCCATGCCACCTCCTCTAGTCACCCTTCAATCAAATTCAAAGGGAAAAGACCAAAATACCCCCGATTTGCAAGCCTAGTCCCACGGACTCCCGTGCACTTTTCCCGAAATTGCCAAAGAAGTCCCCTGCATTTCCAAAATACCCAAAAACCCCCTGGATTCAGTCCAAGTACGTCCGGACTCCTACTGCAATTTTCACCTATAAATAGAAGTTGCTGTCAAAGCTTTCAAAGAGAACAAATTACTCCCAAAAATTCACTACCCCACGGTTCAAAGCAGTTTTCACCCCTTCCGAGCTTCCGTTCTGTCTCGATTCGCGTGAAACCTTCGTATTTCGATCAAATACGCACCCTACTACTTCGAAACAACCTTTCGAATCACTTTCCGTGTCCCGTACACACCTCCCGAGCCAAAGGAGTCGACCCTAGCCATAGGTATAACTCCCTCTCTCTAAATCTCCCGTTCCATCTCGGCTTACGCGCCGCCGCTATAACCGTTTCGAACGCCGTTACAAAATGTAGACGCCTCCGTCTAACGGGGTCCGATATATTTTAGCACCTCGATCCTCTTCTCTTTCCGTAAGAGAAGTAATCGCGGGTTAAAACGGCGTTCCGACCCCGTTCCGTTTACTTTTATTGTCATTTATCAATTCCGGATTGTTTGATCCGTCGAACGTCCTTTACTTTCATGCAACTTTACAAATCCGAGCCGTTTGGCCTCGTTGATCGTCATTTACAATTCCGAGCCGATTGGCCTCGTCGATCGTCATTTACGATTCCGGATCGTTTGATTCCGTTGACACTGCTTTAAATATTTTCATTTACAAGTCCGACCCGTTTGGATCGTGATAGTATTTACTTTTCAAAGTCCGAGTCGCAACCCGATTCGTTGATCGCATATCATTTAAAACGCATTTTTCCCATAAAAATCGTTAACAATGTAATGCCCGGTTCAAAACCGGAGTTCGTCCGTCGAACTCTCTTTCAAAACGCGCGAAATGACGTTCGGCCTCCGAACGCTCATCTTCAAACTAAAAGCCGCCATTTGACACTTAAAATCATTTAATACGCATTTTTCCCGTAAAAATCGTTAACAATGACTCGCACGGCTCAAAGTCGACGTTTGCCACGCAAACGCTCATTTCAAACTCAAAATCGACGTTTGCCACGCAAACGCTCATTTCAAACTCAAAATCGACGTTTGCCACGCAAACGCTCATTTCAAACTCAAAATTGACGTTTGCCACGCAAACGCTCATTTCCGTCTCAAAACCGACGTTTGCCACGCAAACGCTCATTTCAAACTCAAAACCGACGTTTGTCATTCAAACGCTCGTCTTTTCAAACAAAGTCACCTAATCAAACGTTTGTCATTCAAACCAAGATTAAGCTTGTCATTCAAGCCCCCATTTCAAAAGACACACACACACACACACAATTTCGAGAAAGGTAGAAAGACTCGTCATGCGAGGCGTTTCGGGCGATCTCGTAATACTCTACCCGAAACGTAACGTGACCTCCGAACCTAACAATCTCTGGTACTAAAAGCTTTTTACTCGTTTTTGCTGCCAATAAAAATGATCCCCGTTTTCAAAGCCTTTTCCTAAGTTTTTGCTACCAATAAAAACGACACCTTTTCACAATAGCCGTTTCTCAACGTTTGGGCTCAAAATACAAAAACCGCGTGGCGACTCCTCATTTTGTTCCTTCCCATGAAGCGAGGTCTCAGACACCAACCCCCCGCGAAAGACAACCGCGTTTCGCGCCCGCGCGAAATCCCGGGTAATTTCAGTTGGCGACTCACTGGGAAAAGATACTTTTTTCAAAACTACTGTTGTTTTCTAAAAAGCCTTCCGTGGGTCAAACTTTCGTTTACCCTTCCTCGTTTTCGTGTGCGTGTGTTACTTTAAACCTCGAACGGTTTGTTTTTTCAAAGGCATTACATTGTCAACTTTTCAAAATCTTACCATGTTTGTGCATCCCCATTCATGTTTGATTTTCATGCTGTCTTTTGAACTGTGCATCATAAATGCTTTAAGACACATTCTGAAAAAAAATCTCTATTTTTACTCAGAAAAGGAATTTTAGTGACCGCACACTACGCGCACTTGCTGCCTCAGAACACCGCACTTCATGTGCACTTGCTGCCTCGGTACACTGCACACTACAACCCCTAACCCGGAATGGCCTTATCAGTTGCACTCCGATTGGTCCGCTGTACACCTTTCGGGGGCGCACGGGGTCGTCCCAAACATCCCATCCTCACCCGTGTAAGCCATGCACTCTTTGTGTCACACTTTGTCCAAGACCCCGGTTGGTTTTTAGCTTAGCTCGTGTCATAAAGCCTAAGTGTATGTTTTTCACGCCGGGCCCCGCTCCGAGTCAAGCTCGAGAGTTTGAGACCGAAGGTCGTTCCCGTCCCGAAGTCTTGAGCTTTTCAGCCTTGACTTTGACGCGGAGCTCTGCCGAAAAATATACCCGAAGGTTCAATGTGACGCCGTGTCACCAAACCTCGCCGTATGTATCGTGCCAGCCACAACTTGGCCAACGCTAAAAAGCTAAGGTCTCTCGCACAAGCGAGTCAGGAGAGGTCATGCCCAAATTTTGGCACGATCCCCGCCTTAACTTAAGGACGTTGACCTCAACCGTGGCCCGTACGCCGCACACGTCGAAAGTTTGCGTGATCAGCTAGCCTTAAGTTCACTTTTTCCTTTGTCGGTGGAACACGCTTGCCTTATCGACCTCGCTCGGGATAGTCCGTCCCGAGAAAGATGATCTACAATGGAAACGAGGGGCTTATAAGCGTAGTGACGAGATCCACCGATTAGAGCTCTAGGATTAGTTGCGAAAAGAAGACTCGCTCTTTTCCAACCGATTAGGACTCGAGAAAACGCTTTAAGTAAACATTAATCGGTAATCGCACATTGCACAAGCCCGAAAACCTTGAGCCAAATACCCTTTTCCGAAGCCTAAACCCTTCCTTTCGTTCCCGCAGCCGAGCGTAAAGTGGTTAAGATTTCCGGGTCGCCGCCTTGCCAGATCACCGTAACGCGGCAATGGGCAGGTTCTTCGGTTCCCTCGGTTCCTCGCCAATTTCCGACATGTCTAGCTCACCGAGAAATCGTGACGGGGAAGGACCCCGCCACCGGTAATGTATATGACATTGGAAGAAGCCATCCGGGCTTGTGAGGTTCACAAGAGGCGTAAAGAAGATCGCCAGAATTTCGTGGTACGGCTTTCCGAATGAGCGTGGTATAGCAGCCTATCCCCGCCGACGGTACTTTTGTCCCGGTCGAGGATGACGATTCCCGAAACCAGCTTCCCAAACCTTCAATCAGTTCCTCCCCGCCAACTTACGGGATGCCTTCCAACCAAGGAAACAAATTGACCTAGGCTCCATGTTGCCACCTCTCGTGGCAACCCCGCCATTTTTGGTCGCCCAAGTGCTACTCCTATCACTCAATACCACCAATAAGACCGCTAGACCATCTCAGGATGCCAATATCCTCAATACCCTCCCGGGTTCGTCCCGTTGCCTATACACGAATCCCTAAACACCGGGACAAACCCCGATACAGCTCGTAAAAGGCTCCCATATATCCACATATATCAATCCTTCCACCTCCAATCACTACCGCTCACGTGGTAGCACCCGGCGTTGAGCCTCACAAGCCCACCACCGGACTCCAACCTTAGCCTGGATGGTCGAGCAAATGAAAGACCCGAAAGCCACCATGAGCGGCTCAAAGCAGAAACGCTCAAATCCACGTATCCGGAATGGTCACGCCTCTCTCGCCAAGTTCGTAATGCCTGGAGATGGACCGATTCGACGGAACCGAATGTCCTCGTACGCATGTCGATACTCTACGTTTCTCGCAGATGAGAGCAAAAGGAGCAACCCTCCAAAGAAATGGCCGACTCACTTCCAAAGATACGCTTAAAAGTTTGGCGTTACGATGGTTTCGAGGGTCAAGCTCGCGGATCGCCACACCTGGGAACAGACGCAACATCTTCCCCGGAACGGCACAGATCCAACTTAGAGTGGGAAACAAGTCGCGAGGACTTAATCACCACCGAGCGTAAAGCGGATGAAAGTGTTGGGGAATTCCTACAAGAGATGGAGCCGGAAACTCTCCGAGATCATGGAGCCACTCTCCAAAGACGACAGATGCGGATCTTCAAGTCCCGCTTAAGACCGTCCATCGAACTCTCATCGGGCCACAATTTCTTCCTGCATCTCCGGGCCATGGTTAATGCCGGCTCACAGCTTCGAGAAGGATCTCAAGGAAAAGTTGGCTACCGCACGCCCATACGTATACCGCTCGCCAGCTTGCATTCAATCCCGCACCGGCCCCGGCAAAGGGAAAGATACGTCCGTCAACTACGTCCATCGGGACAACGCCGGGTAACAAAACCCGGGGCCCCACAAAGCAACAATTCTACTCGAAACAACATGCCGTACACTTCGACAAGTTGGACATGCCACCGAGCAAGATGCCGGGAGGGGTTAATCAAGGAGGGTCTCCTTAAGCCCGTTGCCAATTACAAACCCAAAATTCCCGTAGCCTAATGCGGACAAGAGCAAATATCGCGCCTTCCATCGCATCACGGCCATACCACCGACAACTGTGGGGTTACGATACGAAATCCGTAACTTGATAGAAGAAGGCAAGTTGAGCGCCCCGTGGGCCCAATACGCCGGAAACCCTTTTCCGAACAATAACAAAGTGAATTCCATTGAGCGGGTGCCCAAGAAGAGTGCCACGTAACCGCCCGCCTCTTTCACTGGATCCTCCTCTAATGTCCACATCGCCTACGATGTTCGCGATCGCTTCCGCCTCGCCCGGGAGTACGAGTCCCGAGAAACCGTCCGGTAAAGCAATCCTCCAAGAAAACAAAAGAAGAAATCCTCTCAACAAAGAATCGAGAGAAAGATACGAAGCTGGGATACCAGTGTAGGAACACTTGGAGAATCCTCCGGAGGTTCGACTACTACGTACTGTACTCCAGGCTGTCCTCCTTGCCTCCTGTGCCATGCAAACTTTAGAGCGCACGGGTGGGGGAAAGCCGAAAAGTCCCGCGAAAACCGTAATCTGCACTCGGGACACCGGAATACCTCGGATCTTGGTAATCTTATCGCGCCGAAGCCTAACCCTCCGCGGGATCGCCCAAGATTCAATTTGTCCAATTCTTCCGAGCTCGGACCGGCAAAGGAAGATCAAGGCCGCCTTGGCAATCGCACTCGATCAATGTGCTAACCAAGGGCGGCAACCGCCACAAAGTATTTCAACACACTTCGAGGTTCCAAAGAAGGCTTTACCTCGCAAGAGGAAGACAGAAATGGATGGCCGGATGACTCTCCTTCTACGGATAGAGACGAGATCTACGACTCCCGTTTGTAGATGGCGCATGATCACGTTCGCGGACGAAGACCTAACGAGAGATGCCTCGGGCACAACGAAGCTCGTACATCACTCTCAAACTCAACACCATATCACTCCCCGGAGTATTGCAGATAACGGGTCAGCCGTTAATGTCCTCCCTCTCAAAGCATGATGCGAGCTCTCCGCATCCATGAAAGCCATCCGATTCCATCGCCGGACTATCAAGGCCTACGACAACTCGTCTCGTCCCATCCTGGGGACAGTGACTGAACTCGGTTCGAAACCCAAATGGTGCCAACAAAATTCCACGTGATGGACATTCCATCCGAGTTCACGCCTCTTTTGGGAAGCCCTTCGCTACACCACACTGAAAGCCATAGCTTCCACTCTCCATCGCGTGTTAAATTCATTAACCGGCAGGAGATCTCGAAGTCATCCGAGGGATAGTTTCCTCATAGGAAACGAAGCCGAGACAAGAGCCAAGCGTGTCCGCACTCGTGCACCGGGTACCTCCTTCGAATCAACCAAGGGACTATCGGGGCAAATCTCATCGAATCCCTCGTAGTCCTGGAGATGCTAACTATGTAAATGTACTCGAGCAAAGTGCACTGGGCGTCCCGATACATCAAGTTCAACTGCTGCTTC